>BQMB01001793.1:0-269830 GCA_027943415.1 Closterium sp. NIES-67
TAGCCACGCCCTCCCTGTGTCTGAACGCTCGCGTTTTGCTACCATTGCGACGGCCAAAGCCTACTTAGACGCAGTCATTGCCCGCTATTCCACACCCGCGTCTGCCTCTGCTGGCCGCTTGCTGTTCCCGATGCTGTTCCCAGACCTTGCAGCCTTCCCTACCGTCGCAGACTTTGCCGCTCACCTGCGTGCCCTAGAGACCCGCTATCGCACTGCCAGCACTGCTGCACAGCTCAATGCGCTCCCCCCTCCTTTCTGCATGACGCTCTATTTCATCGCCATGCGCCTGCCGGACCGCCTCGCTAGTGCCCGCGATCACTTCCTTAGCCAGCACCCGGCTGACCTCACCCTCACTGCCTTTGTCGACACCCTCACCGAGATCGAGACTCGCCAGCGCACTATCGCTCAGTCGAGCGGTGCGCCAGCAGTCTCTATCTTTCACGGCTGTGCCCCTCCCAGTGCACGTTCACTGACGTTTCGGCTGCGGTCGCCACGGTGCCCCTCCCACCGAGACGGCTGCTGCGGTCCACCCGCAGCAGCGCTCGCGCCGCAGTGGCTGTGGTCGCCAGGGAGGCCGGGGTGGTGGCGCAGGTGGTGGTGGTGGTGTTAGTGGTAGTGACGGTAGTCCGCCTGCTGGGACTACCACTGGTCGGCAGGAGCAGCAGCCCCCGCCGCAGCAGGAGCAGCCCGAGCCGCCGCCGTCCTAGCAGCAGCCGTCGCCCAGCAGCAGCCGCCGCAGCAGTGGGCTCGTCTCCCGCCTGGTTGGCCTGGCACCAGCGGAGGTGGTGGCCGTGGTGGCGGCCCGCGCAGCTCGGCGTCTACCAGCGGCTCCGGTGCTGTGACCTGCCAGTACCAGCTTCAGACCGGGCCTCTTCGCGGCACTCTGTGTCACCGCCCGCACCCGAGTGCCCGCTGTTTTCGCCGCCTTGACGATCGTTTTCGTCGTCGCTTTGGCCCGGCCCCGGACCTCCCTGACTGGCACAGCCTGCTCCGCCAGGGCGTGCCGATCTTTGAGTTAGACATGGATCAGATAGGTGCTGCGTTGCATGCTTTGTATTCTGACGGTGCTAGTGTTGCTGGATCTTATTATCCTGTGTTCTCCAGCTTAGGTGTTGCACCCTTGTGTACCATAGCTTCACCTGCTGCGTCAGGCGTAGGACTGCCTAGTTTGCCTAGCACAGTCTCTGCACCGGCCCCGTTCCCGGACTCCGCCACTGCATCGCTGTCGTTCACTCTCGACTCCGGTGCTTCTGCCTGCTTCTTCCGCGACCGCTCCGCGCTCACGCCGCTTGCTACACCTGCTGTCGTCTCTCTCGCTGACCCCTCTGCGGGTCCTGCCATTGCTCGCAGTTCTACGTCCCTTCCCTGTCCTGCAGTTCCCTCGGGCTCCCTTACAGGCCTCCACGTTCCCTCGTTCTCGAGAACCTGGTTGGTGTCGGCTGTCTCCAGGACCTCGGCGTCACCACCACGTTCCCCGGGCACGAGCGGTTCGCTGTCTGTTCTGAGGCTGTCTCAGGTTCCCCTCTTGTGACGTTCCCCCGGGACCCGGTGTCCGGTCTGTTTACCCTCGACACCGCTTCCCCCCGGTTGGTGCGTCCTCCCAGGTCGCTGCAGCTTGCTCGTGTCGTTCCCTCACTCACCCGTCCCTTCTCTGGCACCACCGCTTAGGTCACCCTGCTCTCCCTCGTCTGCGTCACATGTCCCAGCACGGTCTTGTCTTAGGTCTCCCCGCGTCGCTCCCTGCCCTTCCTCCCTCGACTGCGCCACCGTGCACGCCTTGCGTCGAGGGCCGCCTCCGCCGTGCTCCTCACTCCTCCTTGCTGCGCCCTGCGACTGCCCCCTCCAGACCCTGCACCTGGACGTCTGGGGCCCTGCCCCCGTCCCCGGACCGCGCGGTGAGCGCTACTTCCTTGTGCTCGTCGATGATTACACGCGCTACACCACGGTGTTTCCTCTGGAGCGGAAGGCCGACGTGCCCGACGTTCTTCTACCGTGGGTTGTGGCTGCGCGTCTTCGCTGCAGTCTCCCCGTGTTGTGTCTCCACTCTGACCGTGGCGGCGAGTTTGCCTCTGGTCGGCTTGGACAGTTCTGTCGTGCGGAGTGCATCACCCAGACGTACACCTTGCCAGACTCGCCACAGCAGAATGGGGTTGCTGAGCGCCGCATTGGCTTGGTCATGGAGGTTGCTCGTACAAGGACATATATCTAAGGGTTGTACTCTCTAAGAAATGACCCTATACAGTCTATACAAACATTGTAGATAAACATGTTTGACACACCCCCTAGACTGCATAGGGGCAGGTTTTGAACAAGCAGCTCAGGGCGGCACTACTAGTCCAGCCTCTGAGACAAGGGTCTAAAGACCAGTCAAAAGGAGTACAGACAAGACAAGAACAAGACCAGGACGGCACTACTAGTCAAGCCACTGGGAGAGGACACAAGTCCAGTCTGAGTACATATGCAGACATATATAGAATAGTACAAGGTCAGGGTCCTAGCAAGTGAGAGGCTACAGGAACTAGACCCAGCTGTACACAGTGCCTCTGATGATCTTTAGGCGCAAGCGCCTTCGTAAAGATATCAGCTGTGTTGGCACCAGAGGCCAAGGGAACTACGCGGGCCTGGCGGCGCTGCTGTAGCTCGCGCAGGAGAAAGTACCGCAGCTGAATGTGCTTCGCTCTGCCCTCAAGCCGAGGCTCCTGACACAGGAGGATCATGGCCCTGTTGTCAGCGTACAGGACCGGGGCAGAGCTAGGCCGCTCACCTAAGTCAGTGAGCAAGAAGGTCAGCCAGCGGAGCTCCTGTGCCGCTATGGCACCAGCGTAGATCTCAGCCTCACAGCTGGACTGAGCAACAGACGACGAGCGAGTAGATCTCCAAGAGATAGCACCCAAACCAAGGCTAAAGCAGTAGCCCTGCGACGACCTGAGCGTCTCAGAGTCGTCTGCCCAAGACGCGTCTGTGTGCCCAGTTATCAGGTACATGAGGCAACCCACCAGCTCTGCGTAAGGGCCGCTGGGCTCTACTGGATCCTCAGGAACAGGAGCGGAGAGCCCGTGGTCTACGGGTAGAGGTGTGGGCTGTGCAGAGGAGAACTGAAGGCCGAACCTCTGAAAGGACCTGACGCACCAAGTGTGACTGTGTCAGAGTGATGGTGCGTGCTGCTCTGTCCCTAGAGATCTGCAGGCCAAGATAGCGACGCAGCTCTCCAAGGTCAGTGCAAGTGTGTCTCTTCAGCAGCTCGGCCTTCACTGAGGCCAGTGCGTCCCTGTCAGCAGTAGCAAAGACCAGGTCGTCTACGTATACAAGGATGTAGAACGGAGTCTGGCGGACCGCACAAGAAGCGAGGGGTCAGAGGACGACGGAAAGAACTGCAGGTCTGCTAGCGTGGCACGCAGCGTGTCGTGCCACTCGCGGGGAGCCTGACGCAGGCCGTAGACCGGGCGCCTAAGAAGCCACTGGGTCCCAGGGGGGAAGGTACCAGCGAAGCCCTGTGGTCGGCGCAGGTAGACCTGCTCGTGTAGGCTGCCCTGAAGAAAGGCAGTAGAGAAGTCGAGGGAGTGAAGCTCGTAGTCGCGCTGTGCTGCTACGTGTAGCAGCGCCCAAAGAGTGGTCATCTTCGGGTCGGGGCGAAGGTCTGGAAGAAGTCCACCCCCTCGCGCTGACTGAAGCCTCTGGCCACGTAGTGCGCCTTGAAGACAGGCGGCTCGCCTGGGGGGCGCTTCACCTTGAAGAGCCACCGACCATCGACTACGTTCACCCCAGGTGGGGGAACTGCGTCGACGTAAGTGCCGGTGGACCTCCAAGATGCCATCTCCTGCTCCATGGCAGCTATCCACTGAGAGGCCCAGGGTCCCAGGGTCCACAGCCGTGAAAGATAGAGACTGCCGGCGCACTGCTCGACTGAGCGATAGTGCGCTGGCGAGTCTCGATCTCGGTGAGGGTG
Organism: Closterium sp. NIES-67; assembly: GCA_027943415.1. Taxonomy (NCBI): domain Eukaryota; kingdom Viridiplantae; phylum Streptophyta; class Zygnematophyceae; order Desmidiales; family Closteriaceae; genus Closterium; species Closterium sp. NIES-67. Next base: position 3,947 of record BQMB01001793.1, read on the forward strand.
TCGACAAAAGCAGTGAGGGTGAGGTCAGCCGGGTGCTGGCTAAGGAAGTGATCGCGGGCACTAGCGAGGCGGTCCGGCAGGCGCATGGCGATGAAATATAGCGTCATGCAGAAAGGAGGGGGGAGCGCATTGAGCTGTGCAGCAGTGCTGGCAGTGCGATAGCGGGTCTCTAGGGCACGCAGGTGAGCGGCAAAGTCTGCGACGGTAGGGAAGGCTGCAAGGTCTGGGAACAGCATCGGGAACAGCAAGCGGCCAGCAGAGGCAGACGCGGGTGTGGAATAGCAGGCAATGACTGCGTCTAAGTAGGCTTTGGCCGTCGCAATGGTAGCAAAACGCGAGCGTTCAGACACAGGGAGGGCGTGGCTAATAGCAACCTGAGCGACCGCATCGCGGGATTCCCAGACAGCACAGGCAAGTGCAGCAGTAGAGAAGGTCTCACGGGCATCAGAGGAGGGGTCAACAGGGAGGGGAACGGGCGCAGGGGGGCGGGGGAGCAAACCATCGACATGGACAACCAAAGAGTGGCCATCCTGACGCTGACCTGTAAGGTGGCGGCGGAGGTCAGAGAGCCAGGCGGCGAAGTCAACCGCGTGGCCCTCGGCGTCCAGTCGGAGCACGAAGTCAGCCATCGTGCAGGGTCAGCGGCACAGCTCCGCAGGAACAGGACAGCAGCGCCCTCCAACACGACGGCCGCAAAACGGCGCCCCAGCACGTGCGAGCAGGTACAAAGAGGCGCCGGCCGGTCAGGCACGGCGGGTGAGGCACGGGAGGTGCGGCAGAGCCAGGAGGTGCGGCAGGGCCGGGCAGGCGCGGCGAGGCCAGGCAGGGGCGGCGGGGCCAGGAGGCGCGGCAGGGCCAGGCAGGCGCGACGGGGCCCGGCAGCGCGGTGGGGCCAGGAGACGAGACGGGGCCAGGCAGGCGCGACGGGGCCAGGCAGCTCTGCGGGGCCAGGAGACGCGACGGGGCCAGGCAGGCGCGACGGGGCCAGGCAGCGCGGCGGGGCCAGGAGACGCGGCGGGGCCAGGCAAGCGCGACGGGGCCAGGCAAGCGCGACGGGGCCAGGCAGGCGCGGCAGTGCCAGGCAGACGGAGCAGGGCCAGGCAGGCTCGACGGGGCCAGGCAGCGCGGCGGGGCCAGGAGACGCGGCGGGGCCAGGCAGGCACGACGGGGCCAGGCAGGCGCGACGGGGCCAGGCAGGCGCGGCAGTGCCAGGTAGCGCGGCGGGGCCAGGCAGGTGCGGCAGTGCCAGGCAGGCGCGACGAGGCCAGGAGACACGGCAGGGCCAGGCAGGCGCGACGGGGCTAGGCAGGCGCGGCGGGGCCAGGCAGCGCGGCGAAGGCCAGGCAGGCTCGACGGGGCTAGGCAGGCACAACGGGGCCAGGCAGGTGCAACGGGGTCGAGGAGGCACGAGGGGCCCAGGAGGGGCGTGACGGGCTAGAAGGCGCTGCAGGGGCCCAGGGGGGGGCGCGACGGGCGAGGAAGCGCTACAGGAGCCCAGGAGGGGCGCGACGGGGTCTAGGAGGCACGATGGGGCCCAAGGGGGAGCGACGGGACCTACGGGGCACGAAGGGGGGCCCAGGAGGGGCGCGACGGGGCCTAGGCAGCGCGATGGGGCCCAGGGGGGGCGCGACGGGCCTAGGAGGCGCTATGGAGCCCAGGGGGCCGCGACGAGGCCTAGGAGGCACGATGGGGCCCAGGGGGGCGCGACGGGGCCTACGGGGCACGAAGGGGCCCAGGAGGGGCGCGACGGGGCCTAGGCAGCGCGATGGGGCCCAGGGGGGGCGCGACGGGGCCTAGGCAGCGCGATGGAGCCCAGGGGGGCGCGACGAGGCCTAGGAGGCACGATGGGCCCAGGGGGGCGCGACGGGGTCTAGGCAGCGCGATGGGGCCCAGGGGGGCGCGATGGGGCCTAGGCAGCGCGGTAGGGCCCAGGGGGGCGCGACGGGGCCTAGGAGGAACGGAGGGGGGTGGCGGGGCCTAGGAGGCACGGGCGGAAGCGGTAGGTGGAGGGGAACCAACCTACGGGTGATACCATCTTAAAGGAAAACTGAATAATGATTGACTAGAAAGAATTGTACAAGGACATATATCTAAGGGTTGTACTCTCTAAGAGATGACCCTATACAGTCTATACAAACATTGTAGATAAACATGTTTGACACATAGTGCATGGGGGGAACGGTGGGTGAAGAAAAGGCAAGTTTGGCGCAAGTCACGGCTAGGTTCGGCGAAACCCCCCACATCGCCCTCGCCTCCTCTCGCCCTCGAGTTTTGCCGAACTTGTGGCACCTTGCCGCAAAAGCCATCTCGGCAGTTGTGACTAACCGAATTGTGGCACCTAAATTGTCGCATGGAACAAACCCTAGAGCGCGTGAATTTGTGCATCGATCAATGCGCTCCCCTGCCAATGTCGAGACGAATAGGTTGTGTGGGGTACGGGGGCTGGCCAGCGGCAACTGGCGCATGGCTGTTTGTTTCGGTTCGATTTGGCGTGGTCAAACAAACAACCATGGTCTGGTGAACCTCGAAATCTCATGGACCACCAGACCAGACTATCCGGCTCAGGCTCGGGTTATAAGCTGAGGGGGAGAGGGGAAGCGTAAGCGCGTCCATAACGACAATCTGGTGCAGTGCTGGTTTTGCAATCAGGTGCTAATTTACCACAAAACTCTAAATCCTACACCCACTAGTTGCATTATTAGCACAGCTGAGGTGGCTATGCAACAACCTATCAGCCTATAAACCCCCAAATATCCTACAATAAGCTAATCTGGAAGACGACAAAGAAATTGAATCCTTGAAGGAGTTGAAGCCAATCTTGAGGGAAAAGGTGCTTGGCCAAGCACCCTCACTTACTGCATTGCCACGCACCACATTGCCTGCTGCAAACCATGCCATGCTGGCAACCAAGCATCCCTTGACATGTGAAGCTCTCACAATGCCATTATGGATGCATTTTCTAAAAACGAGGGCACAGATGTGGATGTAAATGTGGATGTGCATGTGGGTGCGGATGTGGATGGGTAGGGTTTATGGAAAAGCAGGGCAGGGCAAAGTGCAGACAAGTCCCGGCTTCTCACAGACCGTTGGTTCAGCCATGGGTGCTCCAACACCTCAAGCGAGCTCAGCCGTCGATCAGGGTTGATGCAGAGCATTCGGCGGATGAGATCCTTCGCAGCTGGGGAGATTCGTTTCCAGCCAGGAGATTCGAAGTCTATCTGCAAACTACTGTTCATGTCAACAGGTACCATGCTGGTATCTGAAGACGAAATAGGGGCTGAGGTGAGTGTGTGGAGAGTGACATTAGAGAATGCAGGGTCCCTGCCAGTGTAGCTGTGCGAAGCATATGCTGTGGGTGCATAGATCGCCTGAGTGGGGTCATTCTGAGATTGAGACGCCATCACATGCTGCTGCTGCTGCCCATGGTGATGCCTGCCCCCCCCATATAATGCTGCCCCCCCCTCCCTACCCTGGGATTGACTTGGCCACATTTGCCACACTCCCTGCTCCCCCTGCTGCCACCTCTGCTGCTGCTGCCACTCCTGCTGCCACTGCAGCTGCTGTTGCTGTTGCTGCTGCTGGTGCTGCCGCTGCCACTGCTGCTGCTGCTGTTGGTGCTGCTGCTGGGCGTGCATGATGGCCAGCAGTTTAGCCGGCTTGACGATGGGCAGTCGGCCAGTGAGCATGGAGCACAGCGTGATGCCCATGCTCCACACATCCGCCTTCATGCCATAGCCGCACTCACTGCCTGCATCCTCGTCTTCATCAGGTCTTGCTTCATCCTTCCACCTCGCTTCATCAACCTCACTGCTCTCCACGGTGCCTTGTTCCCCTCCTCCATCCTTCTCCCCACTTCCCCTCACCACCCCTCCTCCCCCCACTGCTTCTCTCTTTCCATTCCCTCCTTCCCCAATCTCCTTCCTCCCCCTCATCCCTTCCCCGCCCCTGCTGCCCTGACTCCGCCTCCTCTCCTTTGCCATTCTCCGCCGCACCTCCAGCAGCAGTATCTCGGGCGCCATGTACTGCCGCGTCCCCGCGCCCTTGTCCGCCATCGCCCCGCGCATCCCCCCCGCCACCACTGTAGACAGCGCAAAGTCCGCCAGCTTCACCCCCAGATGCCCCTCTCCGCGCCCACGTGCGCCCACCCCGCGCCCATGGCGGAAAGCGTGCTGCTTTCCGTGGAATCGCCGTGGAAGGGGGAGCACCGCTCCCCAAGCCCTCCGCCAGTGGTAAAAGAAAGAGGGCGGGGAACGGTGGGTGTGGACGTGTGTGCTAGAAAGTGCGACACAAGCGTAGGCGAGGGGAGAACGGATGTGGGGGAGGGCGCAGGCGCAAGGGCGCCAGAGAGGGTGGACGAGAACGAGGGGAAGGCGGAAGCAATCGGGGAATGGAGAGTGGCGGAAGCGGAAGGCTGGGGGTCAAAAGCTTGTGAGCGCGCGTGCGAGATCGAGTGCGCAGCACCAGCAGCAGCAGGAGCAGCAGCGGGTTGCGCGGTCAACTCAGTAGCGCCGCTAGTCGGCTCATCCCCCACCACTGGATGCACGCGCGTGCTCCTCCCTGCGAACCGCCGCCCCACGACCTTCCCAGGGACAACCCTCAGCGGACTGTCCGCGCCCTTGCCCTGCGCGCCGAGCCCGTCGGAACCCGCGGCTCTACCAGCGGCAGCGGAAGGGAACAGCCGCGCGCCCATGAGCCATCCCCAGAGGCTCTCCTCCGCGCGGGGCTCACGCGATGCCTTTCTCCCCCCGCCCGCCGGCAGTAAAGCCGCGCTGCTCGCTGCCGTGGCTCCGTTCACTACCGTAATGCCAGCCTTGGTGCTCGGTCGGCCTGAGCTCGGTGGGTCAGCTACTCCTCTTTCCATGTGACATGGCGCTGCAGATAATGCTCCTGCGAATGCTGCTTTTTCGCCCGTTTGTTTCGCCACTCTCTCCAACGCCGGCTCCGTCGCACAGCCTGCCGCATGCTCCGTCACAATGCACGACCCGCCGACGGCGGTACCAGGAGGAGGGCGGAGCAGCAGAACGTTATCCGGCTTGATGTCGCGGTGCATGACGCCCGACGCGTGGCAGTACGCGACGGCCGATGCGAGCTGGAGAAACAAAGCCGACGCGAGCGGCTCGGCGATGGGGCCGCGCTTCAGAATCTCAGTCAGGAGGTCGTCGCCGGGCACCAGCTCCATCAGCACGTGCACCTCCGCGTCAAGGGATGCATCGGACGGCTGAGATGACGCGGCAGATATCGGACGCGCGGAAGCGGCTGTAGGAGGTAGGTCTGTCTGGGCACTCACTGCGGTTGCGCCTGTCCCAGCTCCGCCTGTCCCAGCTGCACCTGTCGCAGCAGCGCTTGCCACATGATTCGAACGGTCCTTAACCACCGCATTTGTCGCAGGTCGTCTCGTTTCAGCTTCAGTGATGCGCGTGCCATGCACCCTTGTACGAGGGTTCAGGGTACACGCAGTGTCTGGCCCTCCTGCGACGCTGCTTCGTCGCTCGACGATCACGTCGAGCAGTCGCACGACGTTCGGATGGTCGCCCACGATTTCCAGCGATCGCACCTCCGCCGTAATGTCGCGCATCGGAGCCTGCTCGATCGCGTAGCTCTTGCATGCGACCCGCAGCGATGTCGCAATGTCCTCGCATTCCCAGACGACAGCCTGCGACCCCGCGCCGACGCGACGGATGCGACGGTATTGCCCACCAATCAGCTCATCACCTAATGCGTTCTTGGAGAATTTCGAACAATCGGCGGCAGCATTCAAATCAGCGGAAAACCGCGGAGCCAGGGGAACAAGGGGGAGCGGAGCCGGGCGGAACGAGGTTTCGGCGCACAGTGAGTTGACGATCGCAGATTGGACAAGCGGGGCCGGAGCGCGCACGAGAGGGGACAGACTGTCCGCGTCAAATACACCACGATGTGCTTCAGAGCCGGGGTGGGAGTCTGTTTGGGTCATGGAGGCGATTCTTGTCGCGACCTTCGTCGCCTTCTTCGGCGCAAGCTGCCGGTCATAAGCGCCCCACGCCGCCGTGGCAGCGGTGTGACCGCAGCGCCCTCTCTCTCGCCCTCCCTTCCCGGCGCGCGAGAGCCGCGTGGCTCTTCAGTGGCAGCGGATGCCTCGCCTTAACTGGCCCCTAAACCCTAAGCATGCCGTCTCCTCCGTCTGCTCTCTCTCTCTCCCACTCCTCAACCCGGTCGTCTGTCTGCGTGGCAGGTTTTAGCTGCAGGCAATGTTCAGCTTCGCGAAATCATGACGGCAAACGTGGGCTTGAGGGGAGAAGGAGTCGAGGTCTCGCTCCGATCAATCGATCATACTCGTGACTGGACGTACTCGTGAGCGTGACCGTATGACTCTCAGCTCCACAAACTTTGGCTCGGCCGGGGGAGGAAGGAAACTCGGAGCGAAAGAAACAAGACGAGCTTGAGGACAAGGAGTGAGAGTACGCGTGGGGAGAGTTTTGAGAGTGGTCTACTTTATGCCTATTCGTGCTGCTGTCTGGTACCGACTTACAACAAATGGAGATGTTTCCAGCCCTGGGAATCAGCAAGCAAGGCTGCCCTGCCGGCGCGAACGGAAGCACTGGATCGCTACTGAGTAGAGTGGTGCGCCGACAGTAGAATGGTGCTGTTTGGGATCGCGCGAGGGCCTTGTTCCAATAGTTGATTGTGAGGTGATTGAAATAAAGGCTCACGCAGGGGGGCTCGCTATGCTGTAGGTGAAAGTGACTCTATCGCCAAGATAGCGAAGCGCACAGCCAGAAGGAGACAGCAATGTGGGATGATGAAATTGGTAGTTTCCACACTGAAGTGCCCTGGGCAGTTTATAAAGACCGTCAAGGAATCAACTCTTGAAAACGAGTCGTATAACCATAGAAATTATCACACTAACTGTACCGAGATTTTTCCTGCTTCCAAGGACAAAAGCATTTCGTTGTGGATTTCAGAACTTTCGTTAGGGCACGTTACGTAAGTTCTGTTCACACGATGTCGCACTCATGTGCTCCTGGCGGCTCGAATGCGTTGCCAGTTTGCGACAAAATGATGAGCTGGGTGCGAAGATGAAGGCTAACGATATCGTAAAGCGTGTGTTGCGAAAAAACCAGGGTGAGGTGGATACGGGGGATGTGATGGGTCGAAGATGCATTCAGCGGAGCACCACAGAGCTTCGTGGATGTGGCACAAACGAAGTTCGGGGGATTGAAGTGTACGCTACCGCTTCGTTATATGGTTTTGTAACACAAATTATCACAATGTAATGAATTTTATTCCTTATCAGGTTGTACTGCAATATCGTACACCCGAACTCTCGGAAGTCCAGGCTCGGTCCGATTCCGACGCAAACCCGAGGCTGGATTGCGCCGCCTCCGGTCCTTTCGACCACGTCTGTACCCAGTCTAGCCTTCCGTGTCGAGAGACCCGCTGGGGTTACCCTTTAGAAGATCCTCAGGACACAGGTGCAGAGCCTGGGGGGCTATGGACACACTGACCCACTATTAACAAGCCCTTTTAACTCAGTGGTTAGTGGCTGAGTTCTGATTGAGTTCTAACATGGTATTAGAGCGTTGGTGACTCGGCTTCAATTCTCAGTGCTAGCGCTGCAGAGGCGCTTGTTTACTCCGCCTATCCCGGCGAGGGGGGGTGTCGAGAGACCCGCTGGGGTTACCCTTGAGAAGATCCTCGGGGAAGGGCCACAGGTGCAGAGGCTGGGAGGCTATGGGTGCACTGACCCGCTATTAACAAGCCCTTTTAAATCAGTGGTTAGTGTTTGAGTTCTGATTGAGTTCTAACACTCAGGGGTTGTCGCCTAGCTAGAGCTCTCGCTATATAGTGCTAGGCTCCCATTCTTGTACTCATCATTATTATTCCGCGCACTCTCAGTTATTATTCGTAACCAAGTGGTCCTGGGAGTCCGGATTGCCACATGAGCGCCCCCAGGACCACAAGAATGAGCTAGAACTTGGCGTGCAGCCAATCGTCATGACACAGTAACGGCTGACTCAGCCCGAACTCATGGAGTTGCGGAGCTAGCTGGACCATCTGCTGGAGAAGGGTTTCATCCGCCCCAGCACGTCCCCATTCGTGGCGCCCACCCAAGAAAGACGGAGGGTTCCGAGTGTGCATTGATCATCGGGGTTGAATCGCAAAGCGATCAAGTTTCGCTACCCAATCACACGTGCTGACGATCGCGTGGACCAACTTCGCGGAGCTCGCTTCTTCTCCAAGATCGACCTGCGAGGTGGTTACCATCAGATCCACGACTTCGCTGACGACTACCACAAGACGGCGATCCGAAACCGTTGCAGCAGCTACAAGTACACGCTGATGCCATTTGGCCTCACGAACGCGCCCTCAACATTCCAGTTGGCCATGAATGGCGTGATCAGAGATCTGCTCGACAAGTGTGTCATCATCTACCTCGATGATATTCTCATATTCAACAACACCAAGAAACAACACCTCAAGGACCTCGACACGGTTTTCTAACGGTTGCAGCAGAACCGCCTCATTACCAAAAGTGCAAGTTTCTAAAATCGGAACTGAAATTTTTGGGACACGTCATTGGATCCGCGACTTTGCTGACGACTACCACAAGACGGTGATCCGAACCCGCTACAGCAGCTACAAGTATACGCTGATGCCATTTGGCCTCACGAACGCGCAGTCAACATTCTAGCTGGCCATGAATGGCGTGTTCAGAGATCTGCTTGACAAGTGTGTCGTCGTCTACCTCGATGATATTCTCATATTCAACAACACCAAGAAATAACACCTCAAGGACCTCGACACGGTTTTCTAACAGCTGCAGCAGACCGCCTCATTACCTAAAGTGCGAGTTTCTAAAATCTGAACTGAATTTTTTGGGACACGTCATTGGAGCGGACGACATTAAAATCCATCCGAAGAAGATCACAACCATGCGCAAGTGGAAGCCGCCCATGAATTTATAGAAGCACCAGAGTTTTCTTGGGTTCATTAATCGTCCGGCGTTTTATCTCCAATATGGCAGGGACAACCAGACCTTATACTGACCTGCTGCGGAAGGGCACTACGTTTGAGTGGGAATAGAGACAGCAGACTACTTTCGACTAACTCATAAATTTTCTGATGTCTTCCCCGGTCCTATAAATTGCTGATCCATCACGACGGTTCAAAGTTTTTTACGGATGCCAGCGATTTCGCCATCGGCGCAGTACTGTTACATGACTTCGTTGATTGACTCCAGCCAATCGTGTATGAGTCTAGAAAGTTGTAGGCTGCTGAGCGCAACTCCCACGTCCACGACAAAGAAATGGTTGCCATCGTGCATGCATTCAAAGTGTGGCGCTGCTACCTGACGGGAGCCGACATGACAGAACGGACAGACCACAAATCCCTACGGTACCTCCGCGCGCAGTCGAACCTCAACCCACGACAGATTTGCTGGCTGGACTTCCATGAGAGCAACTTCCATTACACCATCATGTACAAATTTGGGGCGAATAACATCGCCGACGCACTGACACGCCCGTCATCATAGCAAAATCCAACCCGCTCCTCACCATACTATTTGCCGACAGATACACCACCGACCCGTTCTTCACCAGCAACCTCCATCAGCAAGGCACCACGACCAAGATAATTTATTTCCTATAAGCCGGCACTGACCGCATTTGGGTCCCCGCATTTGGGTACCGACTCCTCCAGGAATTACTAATTGAAGAAGTCTACCTCTGGCCAGACCAAAAGTTCACGTCCATCTTTTGGAAGGAGACCTGGGAACAGTACGACAACCGCCTGCAATTTTTGTCCGCCTACCACCCACAAACCGACGGCCAGACAGAGCGCACAAATAAAATAATGGAGCAGCTGATATGTACCAACTGCCCTGATCCTGCTCGGTGGGAAGAATTCCTGCCCATGCTGCCCCATCTGCCACGACTAATCACCCGCCCTTCTTCCTCAATTACGGTATGGATCCTACCGTACCTACGACGACCAACATAAGAAATCCCGTGCCCCGCTCCCAGCAGTTTGTCAGCGACCTACAGACCGCTCAGGAAAAAAACAATCGAGTTCATCTAAAAATCCGACACCACAGCCCGACGCTACACCGATCTTCATCGATGGAATATTACCATGGCCACTGGGCAATTAGTCATTCTCGATACGAAGAACCTTCGCCTACCCCTGCCATGCAAACTTCGCCCAATATTTAACAAGCCATTCCGCATCGTCAAAATGGTGACACCCATCACGACGAAATCATTACTCCCGGACGAGTGGCGCATCCACGACGCTTTCCACATCAGCCTACTTCATCCTTACGTCGCCAGCATGTCAGCAGTCACACGACCAGCGGCCGTCCTCAGTGTCCGCCCGATGGCCGAACCGACACTTGAGCCTTTCCGAATTCTCAGTCATCGCATTCATATCAACACCACTAGACAACACATGGATTTCCTTGTCCGCTGGACCGACCGTACAAGCGAAGACGACACATGGGTCACTTTCGACTCGCTTCAGGAACATTCGGTGCTCAAATCGTATTTTACCCGAAAAGGCGTTCCTGATATTGACCACCTTCCTTAGAAGGGGGGGTAGTGTATGTAATTTTATTCCTTACCGGGTTGTACTGCAATCGCGTACACCCGAACTCTCGGAAGACCATGCTCGGTCCGATTCCGATGCAACCCCAAGGCTGGCTCGCCCTCTGGCCTTTTCGACCACGCCTGTACCCAACCTAGCCCTCCGAGGTCGTCGCCCAGCTAGAGCTCTCGCTTTTTAGTGCTAGCCTTCCATTCTTGTACTCGCTATTATTATTCCGCGGACTCTCAATTATTATTCATAACACACAAGCATCCCAGTTAATTTGCCTCATTTTATGGTTTTATGTTGTATTCATGCACATACATGTGTGAAAAATATATTTTCATATAATTCAATCGTATACAAGTTTCGACTTCACGTCGAAAGGGTTGTGTAGAATGTTACGCTATTTTTATTAGCATGTGGTGTGTGATAAAATCAGTATGATATCAATAGCAAAATTCCAATACTTTAGTGATGGTACCACCATGAGAGTTAAACATTAAAGAGATAAAAATATGTGAGATTTATAGTACCATATGTGAGATTATGCGTACTGTGGTTTCTAGTATCCAATTATGGATAATATTATTTAAAGGTCTATGTAAGATGTTCTGATTCCAAATGATGTTAAACCATACAAAACAAATCGCAACAGGGAGCCAAAGTTGTACAATTGCATGATATCCTATTATATATACTACAACCTATCTATGATATAATGTACATTTCTGTATATTGAATGAGAGATGTATAGAGCTGAGCTGGAGTTAGGTGACAACTGACCAACCGCGCTAGGGTTTTGGTGAACTTGTGTTCGATACTTCTACCACGTCCCCCGTGGCTCCAAGCCAACCCTATCTCCAAGTCCCCCATAGCTCCTAGCCAACAATAGCTCCCCGTCCCCCTCAGTTCCAAGCCAACCACATCTCTAAGTCCCCCATAGCTCCTAGCCAACAATAACTCCGAGTCCCCTCTAGTTCCAACTAGTGCCGTGCGCGCTGGCGCTGGCGCTGACGGCGTGCGCGATGGCGCTGGTGCTGGCGCTAAATCCGTGCGTGCTGGCGCTGACGCCGTGCGCACTGGCGCTGGTGCTGGTGCCATGCGCGCGGGTGCTGGCACCGTGCGTGGGGGTGTTGGCGCTGGCGCCGTGCGTGCAGGCGCTGGCGCTGGTGCTGGCGCCGTGAAAGCGGGTGCTGGCGCTGGCACCGTGTGCACAGGCACTGGCGCCGTGCGCGTACTGGTGCTGGCGCCGTGGCCGCGGGTGCTGGCACTATGCACGTGGGCACTTGCACTGAGGCCGTGCGTGCTGGCCCGATGCGCTCTGGCGCTGGCACCGTGCGCTCGGGCGCTCGCGCTGGCACCGTGCGCGCGCTGATGCTGGTGTGGTGCCGTGTGCGCACGGGCGCTGGCGCCGTGCCCACGGGCGCCGGCGCTGGCGCCATGAGTGCTGGTGCCGTCGCCGTGTGCTGGCGCCGGTGGTGGCGCTGGCACGGTGTGCGCGGGCGCTGGCGCCGTAAGTGCACGGGCGCTCGCACTGGCGCCGTAAGTGCTGGTGCTGGCGCTGTCGCCGTGCGCGCTGGTGGTGGCGCTAACACGGTGCGCGCGGGCGCTGACGCGGGTGCTGGTGCCGTGCACGCGCTGGCGCTGGCGCCCTGCGTACAAGCCCAATGCGCACTGGCATTGTGCACGTTTGCCTAGTGCTTGTTGGCGAAGGGAGAAATCGTTGCTGCTACGATGGGCATGAAACTTCGAGTGCTACCGAAGGAGGTGAGTGTCCTTAACTATCCTTTTGCATTGCCTTCTCTTGTTTACCTGCTTTGACACTCTCTTACTCATATATATCTCATAGTCCTTGTCAGACTTTCGTACTCTCCCTCACCTTGTATTGCCTACGTAGCTCATGGGTTTCTAGTCAGTTTCTAGGATCCTGCTAGGTTTGTCCTAGGCCGCAGATAAGATGTTGCTAAGCTTTTGCTTGGCTGTTCGCTAGGCCTTTGCTAGGTTGTTGCTGGCACGCTGCTTGGCTGCATCTCCCCGTGCGCGCCTGGCACGCTAGGACTCTGCACCATGCGTGGTAGGTTCATGCGCACCTTCGCTAGCGCCAGGCTCTCAGGCTGTTTCTAGGCTTTTGCGAGGTTGTCTGTGGCTTGTTGCTTGGCTGCTGCTAAGCTCTTGCTAGGATGTCGCTTGGCTCCGTCGCGCCGTGCTTGCTAGAGGTGTGCGCACTGGTGCCATGTGTGCTGACGGTGTGCGATCTACGTGCTGCGGCAATGTGTATTGGAGGGGGAAGAGGAGAAAGAGGAGGAAAGCAGAAAGGAAGAACGTGAGTGAGCGTTTCAGTTGCACCATTCCCCGTTGCGACAAATAGTTCGGTTGGATTGCCTTTCTTCCTCTCGTAAATTGTCTCTTCCCTCCCGCCTTACATGCGTCCTTGCTTCCTTGCATTCAGCTTGCATGCTTCTCATCTTCATTGCACAATGTATTGCATCTATGCTATTTCACTCGTTTGTAGGCCTCATGAGTGCACACAACTTTCCCATCGTAATTTTGGGTTGCCAAATAACACACCATTTAAGCATTACTCATAGCTATTTTATTTTCTCCCACTTTTTCACGAAGGCCACTTTCGGGGTGAGGAGCCGGAAGAAGGGGAAGGGGATGGAGGGGGGAGGGAGGAAGGGAGGAAGGTGTTTTAGGGGTGTGCTGATAGTTTTAAGGTGGTTTGGAGTAGTTACCGTAATCTCCCGGCATGATTACCCCCCTGAAAAAGGGACCCTGGGTCTTTTTTTCGGACAATGGATCTTAATTGTCAAACATATATTGTATGTTTTTGTAGACTATATAGGGTTGTGCCTTAGGGAGTACAACCCATTAGGTTATATTCCCTTGTATGCCTAGTTCTAGTCATTCTTTCACTTGAACATGGTATCATGAGTAGGTAGGTCCCCCCCCCTCCTAGCGCTTCCGCCCTAGGTCCTAGCCGCCTCGTCGCCCCGCGGCCCGTCACCTCGCGGCCCTGCGGCCCCGTCCCCTAGCGGCCCCGCGGCCCCGTCCCTAGCAGCCCCACGGCCCCGTCACTTCGCGGCCTCGCGGCCTTGATACCTAGCGGCCCCGCGGCCTCGTCCCCTAGCGGCCCCGCGGCCCCGCGGCCCCATCCCCTAGCGGCCCCGCGGCCCCGTCACCTAGCGGCCCCGCGGCCCCATCCCCTAGCGGCCCGCGGCCCCGTCCCCTAGCGGCCCCGCGGCCCCGTCCCCTAGCGGCCCCGCGGCCCCGTCCCCTAGCGGCCCCGCGGCCCCGTCACCTCGCGGCCCCGCGGCCCCGTCACCTCGTTGCCCTGCGACCCCGTCACCTAGCCGGCCTCGTCGCCTAGCCGGCCCCGTCTCCCTGCCGGCCCTGCCTCTTTGCCGACCCCATCGCCTTGTCGCCCGCGGCCCCGTCTTCTAGACGCCTCGTCGCCATCCTCAGCTCCTCTGCACCGCGCTGCACCGCCCGGCACCGCTCTGCACGGCACGGCACCGCACTGCACCGCTCTGCTTCGCACTGCACCGCACTGCACCACCCTGCACTGCACCCTGTCAAACTGCACCTCCCTCCACCGAACAGTACCGCTCTGCACCGCACATCACCGCTGTACGCCGCGCTCTCCTGCCCAGTACAGTCTTTCTCCTCCTGCTGCAACCATGATGGCGGACTCGGTCCTGCATTTTGATGCTGAGGGGCAGCCAATTGCGTTCGACTCGTGGCTCGTCGATCTCCAACGACACCTGACTGGTCAGCGGCAGGACGGCCACTCCCTGGCCGTCCACATCGACGGTACGCTTCCCTGCCCGGACCCCCCTGCTGCCCTCTCCGCTGACCCCACCTCTGCTGACCGTGAGTCCGCTGCAGCTGCTGCCCTTGCCCGTGCTGTCTGGTTGTCGCGTGACGCTGTCGCACAGCTTGCGATTAGTCATGCCCTTCCCCTGTCCGAGCACCCCCGTTTCAGGTCAGTCAGGACTGCGCAGGATTTCCTAGAGGCTGTTGCGCGCTATTTCATCCCACCCTCTGCCTCTGTAGGTCGCCTGATCCTGCCCATCCTCTTTCTTGACCTTGTGTCTTTCCCCACTGTCGCTGACCTAGCCGCCCACCTGCGCACGCTAGACACAACCTGGCGCGCTGCCTGCACTGAGGTTCAGCTTCGTGTGTTTAAGCCCCCTATTTGCTCTACCCTCTACCTGCTTGCCACCTGCCTCCCTGACTGTCTTGCCACCGCCCGCAATCACTTCCTTAGTCTCCACCCCGCTGACCTCACCCTCACTGACTTTGTCGACACCCTGTCTGCCATAGAGACCCGTCAGCGCTCTATCGCCCTGTCTAGCGGTACCGTGCAAGTCTCTATCTTTCAGGGCTGTGCCCCTTCTCAGTGCTCGTACTCCGACGGTTCTACTGCGGTTGCTGAGACGGCTCTGGCTGTGGAGACAGCCGCCGCAGTGCAGTTTCGTCCGGGTAAGGGTCGCCGCCCCAAGGCTGGGCGCGGCGGAGGTAGCGGAGGAGGGAGTGGTGCTGGTGGTGGAGGTGGCTCGCCCGCTGGTAGTACTGACGAGGGGGCTGGGGCTGGTGCCCTGCAGCAACCGCCCCAGCAGCAGCAGCAGGCTCCGCAGCTGGACCAGCAGCAGCAGCAGCAGCAGCAGGCGTAGCAGTAGCAGCAGCAGCAACAGCAGCAGCAGGCATAGCAGTAGCAGCAGCAGCAGCAGCGGAGGGTCGGCCGTCTCCCGCCCTGGTGGCTTGGAGCTGGAGGTGACGATGGTCGCAGTGGTCGCTCACACGGCGTGTTGTCAGGTGGTAGTCCGAGTGACGGGCGCTGCCAGTACCAGCTCCAGACCGGTCCTCGCCGCGGCCTCGACTACGGTAAGATCGGTCATACCCCCGCTCGTTGCTTTCGTCGCCTAGTCGACCTGTTTCGTCTCCGCTTCGGCCCGTCGCCTGACCTCCCCGACCTCCGTCATTGTGTTCAGATCTTTGATATGAACATGGATGAGATTAGCTCTGCTTTGTATGCGCTGTATGTTGATGACTCTAGTGTGACTGGTTCCTAGTACCCTGTGTTGCCTAGCGTAGGTGTGCCCGGTGTGCTTAGTTCAGGCTCCCCTGCTACGTCAGGCGTAGGATCCCCTGCCTTGTTTAGCCTAGGGTCCTCCCTCGCTCCTCCAACCTCTGTCGCTGCTGCCGCGCTCTCCTTCACCCTGGACTCCGGCGCTTCTCGGTGTTTCTTTCGCAACTCCACGACGCTTACGCCGCTTGCCACTCCTGCTGCAGTTGCTCTTGCAGGCCCTTCCTCTGGTCCTGTAGTTGCACGTAGCTCCACTACTTTCCCCTATCCGATGGTTCACTCAGGCTCCCTTACAGGCCTGCACATCCCCTCGTTCTCTAGGAACCTAGTTGGTGTCGGCTGCCTCCAGGACCTTGGCGTCACCACTACGTTCCCTGGGCACGAGCAGTACGCTGTCTGTACTAAGGCCGCCACCGATGCCCCCCTCACCACGTTCCCCTGAAACCCAGTGTCTGGCATGTTCACGCTGGATACCGCTTCCTCCCCGGTTGGGACGCCTCCCCAAGTACCTGCGTCTTCCTAGGTTGCTGCGGCGTGCTCGTGTCGGTCGCTTACTCACCCGTCACTTCTGTGGCACCACCGTTTAGGTCAACCCGCCCTCACCCGTCTCCGTCACATGTCCCAGCACCGTCTTGTCCTAGGCCTCCTTGAGTCGTTCCCCGCGCTCCCCTCCTCACCCGCGCCTCCGTGCACGCCCTGTGTCGAGGGCTGGCTCCGCCGTGCCCCTCACTCCTCCTCGTTCCCCCCTACCTCCGCACCGCTGCAGACCCTGCACATGGACATCTAGGGCCCCGCCCCCGCCCCCGTCCATGGGCCACGTCGCGAGCGCTACTTCCTAGTGCTTGTCGACGACTACACCCGCTACACCACCGTCTTTCCCCTGGAGCAGAAGGCCGACATGCGTGACGTTCTTCACCCGTGGCTTGTCTCTGCGCATGTTCAGTGAGGTCTCCCTGTCTTGCGTATTCACTCCGACCATGGTGGCGAGTTTGCCTCTGGCTGCCTTGGTCGCTTCTGTCGTGCGGAGGGCATCACCCAGACATTCACCCTGCCGGACTCCCCGCAGCAGAATGGGGTCGCTGAGCGACGCATTGGTTTGGTCATGGAGGTGGCTCGTACCTCCATGATCCATGCCGGTGCACCCCGTTTTATGTGGCCGTTCGCCGTTCGCTACGCCGCTCACCAGCTTAACCTCTGGCCGCACCCTCAGCAGTCGCAGGTTTCGCCGACCCTCCTCTGGACCGGGTCCCCTGGTGACGCGTCTGCGTTCCACGTCTGTGGCTGCCTTGCACACGTTCGTGCCTCTGGCGTGGACAAGCTCACTACCCGCAGTGTCCCCTGTGTCTTCCTAGGTTTCCCTCTCGACTCGTCGGACTGGCAGTTGTACCACCCGCCTTCTCACCGGTTCTTTCTCTCTCGTGACATCACTCTTGACGAGTCCGTCTCCTTCTACCACCACTTTCCCCACCATGGTCCCCCGGTCACTCCCCCCCAGTTCCTGGTCCCCCCCCTCCCCGGGTTGACCCTGTCCACCCCCTTCCCCGCCCTACCTCGTCTAGTGTGTCTCACGTCACCCCCCTCCTGTCGGTTGTCCCTGCTGAGGAGTCCACTGACTCTCGCGTCTTGGTGGAGTCTCTTCCCCCGCCTGTCCCTTCCCCGGTCTCGCCTCCCCTGTTGCCGCCGCTGCTGTCCCCGCCACAGCCGCCTCCGCAGCAGCCGCCGTAGCCGCAGTCACTGTCGTCACCGCCACTGGGGTTCGTGCGTTCTAGGGGTGCTGGGGAGCGGGCTGGAGCTGGTTCTGGAGTGGGCTCTGGGGCTGCTGGCGTAGGGCTTCTCGAAGGGAGCTGTATTGTCACTGGAGGTTGGGGTGTTGGAGTCGGGCAGCAGTCGCAGCTGTTGCCGCCGGTGTCCGCTCTTCGCCTCCTCGGTCTCCCTTCCCGTGACCGCCCATCGCTGCCTCCCCCGCTGCCGCCGCCTCCTCCTCTGCCGGTCCATGGCTCCATGTTTCCTCCCCTGGACTCCTCTCCGGCTCGTTTCCCTCCCCGTTCTCCTCCTGTGTCTCCTCCCCTCTCTCCTGACCCGACTCCTCCATCACACGTCTGGTCTCGTCGTCCATCTCATGCTCGTCCTACCTCCCCTATTCCACGTTCTCACCCTATGTTGCTGCGCTCTCATGCGTCTCTTGCTCCTCCTCTCCTCCCGTCTCCTCCTCCGTCGTCGCTTGCTGTGGCCCGGCCTCCGTTCTCGAACTTCCTCAGTGCTGTGCGTCCCCTTGTTCCTTGTGTCCTTGCCTCTCTCGTTACCGACCCGTCTGTTCCTGTCTCAAGTCTGTCGGCTCTTGTCGCTGCTGTCACTGACTTCGCCGCTACCCGCCGCCTGGACTATGCCACCGCTCTATTCTTTGACCCTGCCTGCCCTCCGACCGTCGGGGGTGGGGCTGCTCTTGGCAGTGACGTCCTAGAGGACAGGCAGTTCGAGCTCGCTTTCCTGTCTGAGGCCGCTCCCCATCTCTGTTCCATGCTACTAGTCCCTGAGGGTGACCCAGACGCCCTCGACATCCTGACCCCTCGCACCTACGCTGAGGCCACCTCGGGATCCTGGGCCTCTCTGTGGATAGCTGCCATGGAGCACGAGATGGCACCTTGGAGATCCACCAGTACCTTCGTCGACGCAGTTCCCCCACCTGGGGTGAATGTAGTCGATGGCCGGTGGCTCTTCAAGGTGAAGCGCCGTCCAGGAGAGCCGCCTGTCTTCAAGGCACGCTACATCGCTCGAGGCTTTAGTCAGCATGAGGGGGTGGACTTCTTTCAGACCTTCGCCCCGACCCCGAAGATGACCACTCTTCGGGCGCTGCAACACGTAGCAGCACAGCGTGACTACGAGCTGCACTTCCTCGACTTCTCCACAGCTTTCCTCTAGGGCAGTCTACACGAGCAGGTCTACCTGCGCCGCCCCCAGGGCTTCTCCGGTACCTTCCCCCCTGGCATCGAATGGCTCCTCTGGCGCCCCGTCTACGGCTTGCGACAGGCACCCCATGAGTGGCATGACACGCTGCGTGCTACACTTGCTGACTTGCAGTTCTGACCCATCGCTCTTTGTCCGTTCCTGCTAGACTCCGCTCTACATCCTTGTCTACGGAGATGATCTGGTCTTTGCTACTGCAGACAGAGACGCACTGGCCGTCGTGAAGTCAGAGCTACTGAGGAGACACACCTGCACTGACCTAGGAGAGCTGTGCCGCTACAGTGACGGAAAAAACTGTCCGCATGTTTGGCACTAATTAGGGTTTTTAGGCTTTCCGATCACGGTACATAAAGTCTTAATGTTTAATGGTGGTACACTTTGGGAGGGGCACATAGTGGATGTGTTCACAGCACTTAAGTCCATAGTAGTACACTGGATCTAACTTAGTGCCAAAAGTTATACAAGGGGGTCATGCGGACAGTTTTTTCCCGGGACAAAGCGCAAACTTCCGAACAGGTTTCTAGTACACCGACCCTTGGCCTTGATCACCACCTGCACCCTCTTAGGCATGTTATCTACGAGGTTAGTGCAAACCGTTGCAGAGATCTTCTCGCACTCTTCTTGGACCCTCCCTTTTGCATAAGGGGGTGAGCATTAGGAAAATTAGAAGGATTTGAGCGTCTGCAAGAGTTTTGTGCACGATTTCTGTTTGAATGTTACGTATGAGGCTAGCCATACTGAGGTATGACCAAAGATGCCATTAGTCGATTGGTTCCATCTTATCATGGGTCATCTTCATCGTACCGCTGTAGGGTAAAACCACGAACAGAGGAACGAAAACTAGTGTATATGCCGCGAAACTGAGGGTAATGTAGCATGGTGGATTGTTGATCCTTGCACAATTAGAATCACGCTAGGATCCGCAGCTCTCGTTATGGTGTAGCAGTCAAAGAAGTCGCGACTGTCCGGGAAGAATATCCGGGTTGAGGTCTGGTGAAGAAAAGAGCCACTCTAGTGCTACATACTCATGCTCTCCAATGCTATTCCAAGCCTAGGCGGTAAAAATGGCTTGGAGAGCATTGGGGAGCATGAGTATGTTGCAATGGAGTGACCCTTTTCTTCACCAGACCTCAACCCCGATATTCTTCCCGAACAGTCGCGACTTCTTCGACTGCTGCACTGTGACGAGACATGCAGATCCTAGCGTGGTTCTAATAGTGCAAGGATGAATAATCGACCGTGCTACGTTACCCTCAGTTTCACGGCATATGCACTATTTTTCGCCGCTCTGTTCGTGGGTTTACCCTACAGCAATACGATAAAGACAACCCATGATAAGATGGAATCAATCGGCTAATGGCATCTTTGGTCATACCTCAGTGTGGCTACCCTCATACGTAACATTCAAACAGAAATCGTGCACAAAACTCTTGCAGACGCTCAAATCCTTCGCGATTTTCCAAGTGCTCACCCCCTTATGCAAAAGGGTGGGTCCAAGAAGAGTGCGAGAAGATCTCTACAACGGTTTGCACTAGCCGTGTAAATAACACGCCTAGGAGGTTGCGGGTGGTGATCAAGGCCAAGGGTCGGTGTACTAGGTACTAGAAACCTGTTTGGAAGTTTGCTCTTTGTCCCGGGAAAAAACTGTCCGGATGACCCCCTTGTATAACTTTTGGCACTAAGTTAGATCCAGTGTACTACTATGGGTTTTAGCGCACTGAACACATCCACTATGTGCCCCTCCCAAAGCGTACCAACATTAGACATTAAGACTTTATATACCGTGGTCGAAAAGCCTAAAAACCCTGCTTAGTGTCAAACATCCGGACAGTTTTTTCCGTCACTATACCTTGGCTTGCAGATCTCCAGGGACAGAGCAGGACGCACCATCACTCTCTCACAGTCACACTTGGTGCGCCAGGTCCTTCAGAGGTTCGGCATTCAATTCTCTTCCACACAGCCCACCCCTCTGCTAGTAGACCACAGACTCTCTGCCCTTTCCCTGAGGAGGCTGTAGAGCCTAGTGGTCCCTAAGCAGAGCTAGTTGGTTGCCTCATGTACCTGATGACTTGCACTCGTCCAGATCTCGCATACCCTCTCAGTATCCTGGCTCGCTTTGTGGCCCCAGGCAGACACCGACCACAGCACTGGTTGGCAGCTAAGAGGGTTTTGCATTATCTAGCAAGTACATCAAGCATGGGGCTAGTGCTAGGAGGATGGAGACCAGTGGTCCTTACCGGGCACACAGACGCTTCTTGGGCAGACGACACCGAGACTCTCTGGTCCTTACAGGGCTACTGCTTTAGCCTTGGTGCAGGTGCCATCTCGTGGAGGTCCACCCGTTCCTCGTCTGTTGCCCAGTCTAGCCGTGAGGCTGAGATCTACGCAGGTGCCATGGCGGCACAGGAGCTCCGCTGGCTGACCTTCTTGCTCACCGACTTGGGTGAGCGGCCTAGCTCTGCCCCGGTTCTGTACGTTGACAACAGGGCTATGATCCTTCTGTGTCAGGAGCCACGACTGGAGGGCAGAGCGAAGCACATCCAGCTGTGGTACTTCCTCCTGCGCGAGTTGCAGCAACGTAGCCAGGCTCGTGTAGTATACTTGGCCTCAGGTGCCAACACAGCTGATATCTTTATTAAGGCACTTGCGCCTAAAGATCATCAGCGGAACTGTGTACAGCTAGGTCTCGTTCCTGTAGCCTCTCACTTGCTAGGACCTTGATTGTGTACAGAACTTTATATATATTACCTGGTCCTATCATTGCTAATAGTTACACTACCCTTCCATGTCCAGCGGTTCCCACTTACAGGTCTGCACATCCCTTCGTTCTCCAGGAACTTAGTTGGTGTCGGCTGTCTTCAGGACCTCGGCGTCACCACTACGTTCCTTGGTTACAAGCGGTATGCAGTCTGTACCGAGGCCGCTTGAGGTGCCCCCCTTGCGACGTTACCCCGGGACCCGGTGTTTGGCCTGTTTATGCTTGAAACTGCTTCCCCTGCGGTGGACACGTCCTCCCAAGGTCCTGCGTCTTCCCAAGTCGCTGCGGCTTGCTCGTGTCGGTCGCTCACTCACCCATCGCTTCTGTGGCACCCTAGTCTTGCTCTTGCCTTGTCTGTACTTGTTTGATTGGTCTTTAGACCCCTGCCTTAGTGGCTGGACTTGTAGTTCCACCCTGAGTTTTTTCTCTCTCATTGGGCATTGCCCCTATCCAGTCTAGGGGGTGTGTCAAACATATATATACATATTCTTCCAGACTATGTAGGGCTGTGCCTTAGGGAGTACAACCCATTGGGTTATATTCCCTTGTATGCCTTGTTCTAGTCATTCTTTCACTTGAACATTAATATCGTGAAGGGATTGTGAGGACCCGCTGTTTGGGGTAAATCATTTGAGGACCCCTGATTTCCCTCAAGCGTGTATTTGTAATCGTTTTTAGTTCCGGATTTTGGTCACGCGTTCGAAGCAGGCCTCTGGATAGGATTTGGAGTAGTCTTTCATGTAAGGGTATGATATGAACCCTCGACCCCTTTTTCTGGAAGGGTGTTTTTTTTTTTTTTTTTTTTTTTTTTTTTTTTTTTTTTGACTTCAGTTTGTATGGGTGCTAAAAAAAACTACTTTGCTACATTAGGGTGTATAAACGCCATACTCATTCCTAACTGGATAAATTTTCTTAGCATTATAGATGTTCACATTGCAAAGCATAGCGCACTAATCCCGCACCATACCAGATACTACTGCTGCTGCTGCTGCTAGTACTGCTGGTGATGCTGGTGCTGGCGATGCCACTGCTACTGTTGGTGATGGTGCTACTACTGCAATTGCTGTTGCTGCTGCTGGAGAGGAGACCCTCTGCTCCCAATGCTTTTAGTCGGCCATGTCAAACTGGGTAGCAGGGTGGCAGTCCTCAATTGTTAGGAAAAATCTCAACCATCTTCAGCTACTCCATGTCGCACTGCACGAGGGCCACTGTCATAAGGTCCTCGAGCTTCCCATCGGCCAAGCAGCTGCGCATCCATGACTTGATGCGATTCTGGCGGCTGAAGCCCCTCTCGCACACAACCATGCTGAGGGGCAGCACGGCGACCGCCTGCCACAGCCGCACGATGTTGGGGTATGCTCGCTCGTAGTCCGTGCTGTCCAGCATGAGCTTCAGGGACTTGTGAAAGCCAAGATTTGCGTGGTTGGTGTTCATCGTGTGGAGGATGAGATGCAGCTCTAACACGCAGGTCTTGAAGTTGACCCTTGGGAACTCAGATGGGGGAAATGGGTGGGATATATGGGTGGAAGGGGGGGAGGAGGAGGGGAGGGAGGACGCAATGCGGGAGGAGTTTAGGGCGTGCAAGGCAGCAACAATGTGACAGCGAAGGAGGTTTACCATGCGGGGGCAATAAGATTTGAAGCGTAATACACTTACTGAGAAGCTTAAAATGGAAAAGCTTACCTAACAGAGCCAACCACTCCCTGGCCTTCTTCATCAATGATGCCCAATCCTCGGGGTATACGTGTGGCCGAAACAACTTCGCGTTAAGATCCTGCAGGTCGTCCAGCCTGTGCTCCAGCTGTGCCTTTGCCTCTACTGCATACTCCCTGCACAGCTTCCATAGGTCGGGTAGTCCCCCTTGCCTTTCTGACCTTCCCACGGCTCCTCGCTGAGCGTGAAGGTATGCCATTCGGACAGGGCTCTTGCTAGGATTCGGGGCTGTCTGAACATCAGACAATTTTTTTGGCGTCCGTCTGATGATCATCTGAAAATTTTAGACTAGTCTGACGTTTGTGACAAAGTTTTCTCTGCAGCATGTTTTTCAAAAAAAAAAAATCGCTTGTCTGATTTGTAATTGCGACAGTGTGGATGCGTACGTTACTACTGTACAGGGTGTAAATTCGTGTCAATTATGACGGGCAACAATGGTCGGAAAATAATTGAATGACACAATGTGGCTTGACATTGTGTCACGTAGGGACACTCCCGAAATCGAATAGGGCCGAAATCGGGGGGAAGAGGGGAGGGGATCAAAACCGAGGGAAGGGGGGAAGCAAAACGGAGGGAAGGGGGGATCGAAACAGAGGGAACTGTAGGGGGGAAGGAAAACGGAGGGGAGGGGGGAAGCGAGACGGAGGGGGAGGGGGGAGACAGAGCCCTGGCAAACCCCTCTCGATGAGATTGGCTAACAACCTAGGACTTAGTCAGAGTGGGTGTGATTCATATGGTCAGGAAATCGCCCTCAGCTGTCGAACGGCTGATAATTGTCGAAACGATCGCACTCGATCGTGACCGTCAAATATTGATGAAATCTCAGTTGACCACACGGGCAACTAGCAAAAATTCCCCTTATGGATTGACTGCTACTAGAAAGTAGCTGTTACATCTCTCCCCCGTCTAGAGGCAAAACATCATGGGTATTAGGGGATGCTGTTGAACCTTTTTTTGGGGGGTTATGGGAGTGTGGGAGGGGGAACGTCTGCATAGTAGGACTTAGCCGATTGTTGTTTTCTGTTGTTGGGTCTATGGGGAGAATGTCTGTACACGAGGACTTAGCGGATACTATACTTGTAGGTTGCTTGGTGTGTGGGGGGAATGTCAATACAACAGGACTTGGCCAAATTTTGCAGCTTGAAGGGTATGTGGGCGGAGTCTCTCTGGCCTTTGGTGACTTAGCCAAAATTTCAGGATTGTGGGCATACAATTTGCCTCTATCAGAGTTTTCGCGGGTCTACCCAGTTGTCGGTTTCAGACGAAAGTGTACACGTTGTCTGAATTCTTAGACAAAATATAAATCAGTGTCTGTTTTTTCAGACGAATTTTAAATATGCGTCTTAACGTTAAGAGGAAATAAAATGGGTCGTCTAACAAATTAGACGAAACAAAAAATTCGAGTATGATTTTCAGACCATCAGACCGATTTCGTCTGGTATCTGGGGCCCTGCAGTCGGAGCGTCTTCCTTGTCGACACCTTCGTCTGTCACCTCTCGAAACTGGGGGTTGGCATGCTCCTTCAAGAAATTCTTCAGAAGCGGTGAGTCCATGCCGAAAGTGTTTTCGCAGTCGTTGTAGCAGACGTCAATCTTTCTGCACACCAGGTTAACCTCGCCAACGACCAGTGTAATGTCCACCTGAGGTCGGGCGTAAAGCAGAGAAAGAACGACAACAATCAGGGCCTGCGGTTGAACAAACACAAGATCACTGTCGTTAGAAACCTCACCTGCTTCTTCTGAAACTTTGCGTTGAGGTCGTTGAGGACCTCGAGCAAATCTGCAAGGAAGTACGCAAGGAAGTGAAACTTGAAACTCTTCACAAGTCCGTAGAGCTCGTGCTGATACTCGTGCAGAAGCACGACTACAACCGGCAGCAGCTGCACAAACCGCTTCACCGCGCTCCCCCGTGAAAGCCAGTAGACGTCATATATTCTCTGGAGCTCCAGATTCGTGTCACACAGCACTTCCTGCAGCTTCTTGAAGTGCCTGTGCCAGATCCTGCTCCTTGAGAGCAGTCCAGAGATGGTTCTGACGACCTGGTCGATGACGGAGAAGTCTCTAACCTTCGTCGCCACGTCTTTGGCTGCCAGAGACTCACTGGCGGGGAGTGGGGAAGGGAACACACAGAAGCACACCAGGTGTGAGATAGTAGAACGTGACATCGCATGCGACTTGGGAACCAACAACCGAAAGACAACCAGTCAAACACCAAAAACCGGAGTCAACTCATCGATGGGCGATGCAGTGGCATGACACTAGGTGCCGAATCTTAGCACGCAACTGCGCGATGACGCCCTTGTGCTAAAAAACCATGACAGACGAGCCGTCCGTACTTATCCCGACAATATTCTCCATGTCGATGCCGACCGATCACATGTAAGTCTCCAGAACTTCACTAAGGCTTGCTGCATCACATTTTTGCACGGTGAGGAGCGTCAGGAACTCGGTACGCACATAGCCATCCTTGATGTAAGTCACATATACTATCAGATGCTTCCCTCTGACACGATCCGTGCTCTCGTCAATAGCGATGCCGAGATAAGGGCTGTTTGCGATGTTCTTCAGCTTCTTCTCTCATAGGTGCTATACTTCGATGCAGCCTCAACCAACTCGTTGAATCCGTATCTGCCAAGCATAAACACAATGAAACAAGAGAGTAATCAGAAATGTTGCATCTCATGGACCACTAATATGCTCGCTTGGTAGTTGGAAAAAAACACACTAAGATCGAGAAGACATGCCCAGGTAAATCCAAATTCGAAGTTACTCACTATAAAAAATAGGCACCCATCTGATCCAGAGGGAGGTTGGGCGTCTGCACTGAAGCCATGAACTAAATGAAGCCGACGTAGGATGTTATCGGCACCTCCGATTGGCACGTGTACACTGCCGTCTTCATGGCGGTGATGAGATGTAGCGTGCTCTTGTCAAGCCCCTCGTACTCGTTTAGGAGAGTTTGTCGCAACATCTTCGACTGCTTTGCCTTCATCAAACTGTAGGCATCGCGGTGGGCGTTGGAGCACTGGTGAGTCTGGATGCTGTTCTTCTGCATGTCACGCCCGCCGCATCCGTCCTTGCCGTACTTGGTGTCCGCGCTGGAAACTCCGTGCTCGAGGCAAGTGCTGCAGCGCAATACAGGGAAACCATCGTCAGCACGGTCGAGGACAAGCCAAGGGAACAAACTCTCCCAAGTAGACTTAAAACGTCGGTGCGCTTTTGCAAAAGCAGCCTGTGGATCTTTGGAACTCTCTTGGTTGGCGGGTTCATGATCCTCATCATCATCGTCACCGGCGATGTCGTCGGGTTCCTCAACAGGCGCTTTATCCGTTGGCCGAGCAAAGGGGAGACGCTGCTGCCGCCACTTCTGCTGCAGGCTGCTCGCTTTCCGCTTCGCGGAAGACGACGTCAAGCCCACAGCAGTTGGGGATGGGGCAGGGGAACCCCCAGAGGCAGAAACAGGCAGAGCAGTGGGAGATGGGGGTGTACGCTCAAGGACATCCGCTATGGGTTCGGTCAGAGGAGGTGACCCAACGCAAGGGGAGGTTGGAGGTGGGCACGGCTGAGCGACTGTGATTGGTGCGCGACGGAGGAAACTAAGGGCTGATCGCAGAGGGGATAGCGGGCGTTTCCACCCACCATCCTCCTCCTCATCGCCGTCGTCAGGGTCCATGGCTGTCGTCAAGGCGAGAGGAATATGGGAAGCGGGTGAGAGATACAAACACAGAGCAGATTGTATCTCGGTGCTCTCAAGAACATCTTGAAAGAAACAGTTGAAGAAGAAGTGGTGCCCCGAACAAAGGAGAAGGGATCGACAGCTGTGCCCCCTTCTTTCCACCAATCAGGTCTTTTGCCTGCAGAACAGGTCACCGCAAGACCATTTTCTGCCGCACTGTCCATGCGCGCTGCGACCCCTGACGCTGATTGGTTAGTCTTTTCCTGGAATGCTGCACACTTTGACTCGTAAGAGCAGTCTCGTCGACGCGCGCCAGCAGAGAGCAGTAATGGCGCTGATTGCGGCGTGACTCGGGGGAAAAATCTTGCCCCCAAACAGGGGGCCTGCATGTAGAATCACATCAGGGTATTTCGTAAAGGCACTTTTTCGCATCAGGGTGCTAACGCTACACCACTTTTGAAAATCAGGGTCCGATACAAACACAGTTTTTTTCACAAGGGTCCAAAAATAAACCACTTTTAAAAATAAGAGTCCAACACCAACCCCAGCCTTATAGTAAGGGCCGTAAGGGTATTTTACCCTGATATCCTGAGGCCTGGTTCGAAGCGCCCCCGTTTGCCTGTGCACCTAGCTGTCAGAAATGCCTTTGCCCTGCGTCAGCACAAGGGGTTCCTGCAGTCGGCCTACAGAAAATTGACCACAACACGAATTTGACTCCACGAATACGACAGGCTGGGGACGAGAATCCGCTGGTCCCCCTCAGTAATAGGTCATCACTTAAGTGTACATACCAAAATCTCCTGTAGGTAGAAAATAAATGTCTATGGGAATTAATAATTACCTTCCTTTAATATGTCCACCCAAACGATTTTCAGTGAATTTTCCAAAAGACCTAGGATGATCATGCTGGAAGACTGCGGTATAACTATTTGTACATGATTAGCTTTTGGTCATGCTGGTGCTTTCTCTCATTGTGTTCGCATCCCTTGCATGCTCATGTGTGTGCCAACTTGACTTGGTATAATGGAATGATGTTCGTTATGTGCTTGTATGTACATGCTATTGTGGTCGTCTGTAATGTTTCGGGTTGTTTCGGGTGTATCCATTATGTGCCATGTGCTTATTGTTGCAGCTAGAGGTTGTGATCGTTACTGGGCAGCATTGCTGTCAGAGTGTATCAAAACCTAGTTGCAACACCATAGCATTTGTGCACAATTTTATAGGCATTTGCATTGCATATGTTGTGTTGTCTCAGAGTAGACAAGGATGTAGAATGGAGTCTGGCCAGCACGAACAAAGAGCGAGGGGTTTGCAGAGAACGGAAAGAACTGCAGCCCAGCTAGCGTAGCACGCAGCATGTCGTGCCACTCACGGGGCGCCTGTCGCAGGCCGTAGACCGAGCGCCGGAGGAGCCACTGGGTCCCAGTCGAGAAGGTACTGGTGAAGCCCTGTGGACGGCGCAAGTAGACCTGCTCCTGTAGACTGCCCTGAAGAAAAGCAGTGGAGAAGTTGAGGGAATGGAGCTCGTAGTCACGCTGTGCTGCTACGTGTAGTAGCGCCCGAAGAGTAGTCATCTTCGGGGTCGGAGCGAAGGTCTGAAAGAAGTCCACCCCCTCGCGTTGACTGAAGCCTCGGGCCATGTAGCGCGCCTTGAACACCGGTGGCTCTCCTGGAGGGCGCTTCACCTTGAAGAGCCACCGGCCATCGACTACGTTCACCCCAGGTGGGGGAACTGCGTCGACGTAGGTGCCGGTGGATCTCCAAGATGCCATCTCCGCGTCCATGGCAGCTATCCACTGAGAGGCCCAGGGTCCCGAGGTCGCCTCAGCGTAAGTGCGAGGGGTTAGGATGTCAAAGGCGTCTGGGTCATCCTTGGGGACTAGCAGCATGGAACAGAGATGGGGAGCAGCCTTGGACAGGAAGGCAAGCTCATATTGCCTGTCCTCTAGGACGTCACTGCCAAGGGCAGGAGCACCCCCGATGGCCGGAGGGCAGGCAGGGCCAGAGACCAGAGTGGTGGCGTAGTCAAGGCGGTGGGTGGAGGCAAAGTCAGCGGTAGCAGCGATAAGAGCGTCAAGACTCGAGACATGGACAGACGGGTCGATAACGAGGGAGGCATGGACCTGGGGAATAAGGGGACGAGCAGCACGAAGGTAGTCAGACAGAGGGGGAGGCGCAACAGTTAGCGACGACGGAGGAGGAGACGGGAGGAGGGGAGGACGAGACGCGTGGGAATGAAGCAACATAGGGTGAGAACGCTGAACAGGAGAGACATGACGAGCACGAGAGGGACGGCGAGACGAGACGTGAGACGGAGGTGTCGGGTCAGGAGACAGAGGAGGAGTAGCAGGAGGGGTATGAGGTGGGAAACGAGCCGAGGACGAGTCCGGCGGGGGAGGGGACATCGAGGGAGAGGCAGGCGGCAAGAAATGCACCGCGGGACCACCAGAGTGCGCCGACTCCTCGACCGGGACAGCCGACGGGAGGGGAGTGACGTGAGACACACCAGAGGGAGCAAGACGGGGAGGGAGGGGAGCAGGGGCTAGCGGGGGAGTGGGAACCAGAAACGGAGGAGGGGAACCGGGAGACCTTAGTGAGGAAAGCGACGATAAAAGGGGACAGACTCGTCGAAAGTGACGTCACGCAAGTGAAGGAAGTGGTGAGACGGCGGGTGGTAAAAGTGCCAGGAAGGTAAAAGTCAAATGAGTCAAGGGGGAAACCAAGGAAGACACAGGGGACAATGCGGCCAGTGAGCTTGTCCGTGCCAGAGGCACAAACGTGAGCAAGGCATCTCCAAGCGTGGAACGCAGACACGCCACCGGGAGACCCAGTCCAGAGGAGGGTCGGTGAAGCCTGCGGCCGCTGGGAGTGGGGCCACAGGTTCAGCTGGTGAACGGCGTAGCGATCGGCGAACGGCCACAGAAAATGGGGTGCACCGGCATGGATCATGGAGGTACGGGCCACCTCCATGACCAAGATGATGCGTTGCTCAGCGACCCCATTCTGCTATGGGGAGTTTGGCAGGGTGTACGACTAGGTGATGCCCTCTGCACGACAGAATCTGCCGAGCCGACAGGAGGCAAACTCGCCACCATGGTCGGAGTGGAGACACAGCACCGGGAGACCGCGGCGGAATCGCACAGCTACGACCCACGGAATGAGAACTTCAGGCACGTCGGCCTTCCGCTCCAGAGGAAACACTGTGGTGTATCGCATGTAGTGGTCGACAAGCTCTAGGAATTAGCCCTCTCGACGCGGCCCAGGGACGGGGGCTGCACCCCAGACGTCGAGGTGCAGGGTCTGGAGTGGCGCAGTGGCAGGGCGAAGTGAGGAGGAGTGAGGAGCACTGTGCAGCCGGCCCTCGATGCAGGGCGTGCACGGCGGCACAGGCGAGGGAGGTAGGGCAAGGAGCGACGCAGAAATATCGAGGACAAGACCGTGCTGGGACATGTGACGCAGACGCGGGAGCGCAGGGTGACCTAAGAGGTGGTGCCGACGGGTGAGTGAGTGAGGGACCGATACGAGCAAGCCGCAGCTACCTGGGGGGACGCCCTCACAGGGGGGGACGCAGTGTCCAGCGTAAACAGGCCGGACACGGGGTCCCGGGGGGACGTCACAAGGGGGGCACCTGAGGCGGTCTCCGTACAGACAGCGTACCGCTTGTGTCTAGGGAACGTAGTGGTGACGCCGAGGTCCTGAAGACAGGCGACACCAACTAGGTTCCTAGAGAACGAGGGGATGTGCATGCCTGTAAGAGTGCCCGAGGGTGCCGCCGGACAGGGGAGGGTGGTGGAGCTATGTGCAACTACCGGACCGGAGGAGGGGTCTGCAAGTGCAACGGTGGTAGGGGTGGCAAGTGGCGTAAGGTAAGCGCGGTCGCGGAAGAAATAGGTAGACGCAATGGAGTCGATTGTGAAGGAGAGCAAAGCGCTAACGGCTGCCGGCAGAGGGGCGAGTATGGAGCCTAGGCTAAATAAGGCAGGGGATCCTATGCTTGACACAACAGGGAAGCCTAGCCTATGCACGGTGGACACACCTACAGTAGGCAGCATCGGATAATAGGATCCAATCACACTAGATTCATCAGCATACATGACAGACATAGCATTCCTAATCCGATCCATATCAAGCTCAAAGACTAGCACATGAAGGCGCGCCAGGGCATACCAGCCGGAGGGTCGGACGTTGGGCCGAAGTAGTGGCGGAACAGGTCGTCCAGGCGGCGGTAGCAGCGGTCGGCGGTGTGGCCGGGCTAGAGGCAGACAGTGCCGCGACGAGGGCCGGTCTGCAGCTGGTACTGGCAGGTGACCGCGCCAGAGCTGTCACCTGACACCCAGCTGCGCCCGCCCCCCCCACGACCACCGCCGCTAGCGCCACCAGACCACCACGGCAGCAGCGGTCCCCATGGCGACTGCTGCTGGTTCGCCAACTGCGGAGGCTGCTCCAGGGCACCAGCCCCGGTCCCCTCGTCTGGACCACCGTTCCCACCCTCACCGCCGCCACCCTCCCCACCGCCAACCCCTTTTCTCCCACCGCGCCAACGTTTGGGGCGGCGACTCATACTCGGACGCTTCTGCGCTGAGGCCATAGTAGCGGTCTCAGCAACAGCAATATAGACGTCAGAGTAAGTGTACTAGGAGGGAGCACAGCCCTGAAAGATAGGTACCGCCGCAGTACCGGTGGGCTGAGCGATACTGCGCTGGCGGGTCTCAGTGGCAGGAAAAATTGCCCACATGTTTAGCATATTTTTATATTTTGACGAGCTGTACGCTATAAACATTAAGCCTTAATTCATGGTGGCCATACACGTAGAGAGGAGCAGTTAGAGCACTCACTCAAATCTCCTAAAACCAGAGTAGTATGTTTCATGGTCCTTCAACACGACAGCATTTAATAACAGCACATCCGGACAATTTGTACCGAGGACAGGCAGCAAACTAGTTACTAGCAAAACTAGTACCTAGTCAACCGACACTTGGCCTTGATCACCACCTACAACCTCCTAGGCATGTTATCTACGAGGTTAGTGCAAACCTTTACAGGGATCTTCTCGCACTCTTCCTGGACCCACGCTTTTGCATAAGGGGGTGAGCACTAGGAAAATCGCGAAGTATTTGAACGTAGGCAAGAGTACTGTGCACGATTTCATGTTGAATGTTATCTCTAAGACTAGCCATGCTGAGGTGTGGCCAAAGATGCCATAAGTCGATTGGTCTCGTCTTATCATGGATCGTCTTCATCGTACCGTTGTAGGTAAAAATTACGAGCAGAGTGGCGAAAACTAGCGTATCTGCCACGAAAATTAGGGTAACATAGCACGGTCGACAGTGCATCCTTGCACTATTAGAATCGCGCTAGGATCCGTAGGTCTTGTCACGGTGCAGCTGGATTTATCACATACACGCGTGTAGAGAAATTGATGTGAAAGACTGATAAATGTGTGTGGCGTGTTTATCTCATATGTGATTTTGAGAGAATTTGAGAAATTGATACTACCGCATATGTACCGTGAACTGAATATTATGTTATGAATTAGTTTATAGGTATGTAGTACAATGTGGTTGCCGTAAGGACTTTGTACAATTTTCTCCTCTTTAGTCCCACGGTTTTCGCACGCGTCTCGAGCCTGTAAGCAGGAAATGGTAAAACACGGGCAAATGGGACATTGAAGGGGAAAACCCACGGTAAACACTGACACTTGGTTACAAAATATCGCTCATGCAATAGATTAGTTGCTTCGCGACGACGCAGCTCTAAAACTCGCAATTGTCCAAATTCAACTTGGTTGTTCGCTCTCGTTCAGACAGCAGCAAATCAGATTCAGTGTCAACACAAGTCATGCTGAGAACCTGGTAGGTGGGATTGCAATTTGGACTGTTCCGAATAGGACAATAGAGGGGAAAATGTGTACTAATGCATTTCAGTGTAGTTGTCGACGTGACATGTACAATTTCCACTTGACGTGTATCACGTGACACTAGAAGTACTGTACATTCTGCTTCATGCCAAACTGCGCGAGGGTCGTGTTTTGTTAGGTTTGAACCAATTGACAAAATACTCTCACCATTTCTTGAATGAATGTGGACACCAACTACGATGTTAGCTAAAACACGCCCACGTCCACATTTTCACAACCATGCAGAGTTGGGATGGGTGAGGGGTGAAAATGCACCAAACTGCACGGTGGGGAGGTGGAACTCTTTTGGCTCTTGCCAGCCCTCTCCTCACTCTTGATACAGAAGGTATGCTCTATGCTCCAAATCCGCGACTCGCAAATATGGACTACGACGAATAAGAGCGGTTCACTACGGGCAAAATGGATTATCGAGTAGCACGTACGGTTTTAGGTGGGGTGGCGTGGGCCGTTTACTCTTTCTGTTCACGATGGGTGCCTTGGCATATTGGCCCTTGGGCCAGGCTACCAGCGACTTTGCCGCGTGTCATGTGAGGGCTCATGTGGCTTCTTAAAAAACGTTCAGAAAATTTGTCGCCTGGTCAGAATTACCGCGGGCAATAGAAGTAACACCTCGTTCTCGACCTTCCGCAAGCAGCGCAGGCTCAAAACGCGCAAATCATATAATTTGAAAAACCCTTTTCGTGGTCTCACGAAAAGGGCTTAACGTAACGAAATTATGACGACTCGCCTGAGCGGTATCGTTTACCAATCACACACTTTCACGAAGGTGAAAAAACCCATTTAAGAAAAACATTTTCGAAATGTGCATTGGTTAATGGTGATTGAGGGACCGTGGGTCGTGTTTTCATATTCGGGACGGACCTGTTGGTGTCACGCGGAAAGCCTGAATATTTACGTAATTGGTATGTTTCTTCTAGGCTGCAGATAGGATGCTGCCAGGCTTTTGCTAAGCTTTTGCTAGGTTGTTGCGAGCATGTTGCTTGGTTGCTGCTCTGCTCTTGCTAGGATGTTGCTAGGCTTGTCCTTGGCTGTTGCTTGCTTTTGCTTGCCTTTTCCATGCGCGCTCCTTACTAGCGCTTGGCTCCCTCACGCCGTGCATGCTAGAGGTGTGGCAAACTCTCATTCTTGCTGGTACTTCCTCGCACTTGCTTTCACCATGGTTGTAGCCTAGACATTTCTAAGGTGCTGCCGTAGTCCCTTGTCTTTGTCCACGCTATGTGCATGCATGTAGCTGAGGCTATGCATGCAGGCGCGATGTCGTCCGCGCCTTGCGCGGTGTATGCGTGCTAGTGCCTAGCGAGTTAGCAACTTATACGCGCCTTGTATGTCAGTGCGGCGATATGGCGCCAGCGTGAGCCCTAGATCGGGCATAGCAATGGCTGGCACCGTGCATGCACGCTGGTGCTGTGTGCATGGTGCCGTGCCATCTGGTTATTGTGAGAGTACGACCCCGTTACACCACTTGTCCCTTTTCTTATTTCCTTCCTCGTTCATTTCTCTCATCTCATTTGGTTTCCTATTCTCCCTTTTTCCTTAACCTTTGGTTTATCCTGCTATTGTAATTATATCACCGACCAGGCTTGGGATGTACTGGTGCGCTATCTGGCGTAATCCTGCCGTAATCCCTTAAAGCCAATAGCCTCGCGTGGCTATACGCAGGGTGATTCTATCTTCTAGAAGGGTCTATTCCCTTAGGATAAGATAAACCTGGTTACCTGATGTACTCTGGAAGTATAAAAGCGCCTTGTACTGATCGATAGTGCAACCTTTCCTCGACACATTCGATCCTGTGACAGTTATAGCTGCAATTACATTCGGCGTTACTGATGGTGAGGGATCATACCCGTTTGCTTGTGTCTCTTCCTTTCTCTTAGCATAATTTACAGTTTACATGCGTCTTGTCGTTGATTCTGTCTCATAGTTCACAGTCAACCTGCTGGAAATGATAAAAGGACTTCAGGCATTTCCAGAGTCTCACGTGAATGTACGAATACGTGAAGACTAAAAAAATGAGGATTACCGAGTCAACATTGCTACAGTACTACCGACATTTGACATGGGTTGATGACACCCCGCAGAGGTTATGAAAGGGCAACGGTCGCATACCATTGACCCTGCAACCCAACAATTAGAATCACAAGAGTCAAGATTCACTGTGACAGTAAGGACAAATAACCGTCCCGATATTACAGCACATGTGGTTTACCGAGTCGCCTTATCGAGTCCTAAAAGGGAATGTACCCCTCGAAGTGCAAAACAGTTAGACTCTTCATATTCTCTTGTATTATTATATACACCTTGTATCCCTTGTGTATAATCAATTACTTGTTCTTATATACCAGTACAAGGGTTCAACTCAAGACTTCCGCTGTGCTATCAAGCACTCTGTTACAAGGACTTAGCGTTCTGAAAAGATCCTAGGGCTGTTCTCAGCCCAACATGGTATGAGAGCTAGTCAGCAGCTACGCTCCCATTACAACACCTCCTTCAGTGAGTTTCTAACTCGTTTGAAGATTTCACTTACAACACCTTCAGTTCATCGATTCCATATTACAAGGCATAGCGCCATCTAAGGGCGATAGATCCTCTATCGGATCCCCCTTTGCACCCCCAGTCTCTGGACTACAGACTAAAGCAGTCGCAACTGCAGGAGCCTCCGCGCAACCAGTGGCCTCCTCCTTGGGCATGGACTCGAACCTAATGGGGAAATTCTTCTCCTTCATGTCGACCTACGAGCAGCCCACAGCACCTGCTCAATCAGCCCACAACAACAACAACAGTGGAGCAGTCCCCATGAGTCTCGACGGCGCATCATACGCAAGAGGCGTACAACCTACACAACATCAATCATACCAGCCTTTGCCAGGCTCGTTTACCTTCCTGCTGACCCCCGCGCTGTCAGTGGACTCAATGACAACTGACAAGCAACCAGACATCGTCACCATGCAACAGCAGTTCAACAATATTCTGAAACTGCTGACGTCCTCACCTTTCAACGGGAAGGACTTCTTCACCTGGACGGCGCGAAAATCCTCGGCTTCTTCACCGCCTCCTATCCGTTTCCTGTAAACGAGACTACTCAAGAGAAGAAAGTCTACACTTATCAGTCGCTCATGGCCTTCACCATTCTCTTACGCAACCTGACAGCAACGGAGCAGCAAAGCATCAGGACATATCGCAACTTCGGCAACTCAGCAGAACTGACATTTTGCCACCTGAAGAGCATCTACTAGGGAACTGACAGCGTGACGCAAAGCCGACTAATGACACAACTCATGACAATCCAGATGCAACCAGGAGAAAAAGAAATCCCTTACATCAATCGTTGCCGAGGATTATGCGACAAACTTCTACGAAGCGGAGGGCACTTATCGGAGGACTCGTTCGTCACAGTAGTTCTTGCTGGCCTTGGTCCACAGTGGTGTACGACACGCTCCCTCCTACACGCTCCCTCCTACGTGCTCCACATTTGTTGTTTGTGTTTATCGTAATCCTCAAGCATCTCAACTATGTTTTTATTCCTCATTGCTTCAAGCTATGGATACAATCCCAAAGGGAGATATTATCATTCTTGGTGAACTCAATTTTGACACAAGGAAGCCTCTTCCAAAGCATTTGATCAAAATCATGAACAACTTTTCGTTTACTCAATGTGTTCCAGCAGGAGAATCTCCGAGTTGCACTTGTGCGCGGAGTTCCACGCCGAGTAGCAAGACATGTATGAAGGACGACACGCAAAGAAACCAAGTCAGCAACTCGCGTTCTACACACACGGGCGCAACAACAACAACCACAATCATCAGAAATGACACTCGCCTCCGTATTGTCATTGATGCCGCATGATCAGACACTCACGCTTCCACTGCTCGAGGCAGCAGCAGCAGCAGCAGCCGCAGTTCTCGTAGTATCAACCCTGAGTGCCACGTCCGTAACCGAATCCGGTCGCTTCAACTCAGCAGTGCCCACCAGCTCCGACGAACCGCTCTACACAAGACACAAGAAATATCGTCAGTTGCATGGCAAGAACAGATTTTTTCGTACCTGACTCTCCGCCTCACAGTGATCTCGACAAACAACCCCCCGCTCCGACACAGACCCGGCTCCAACCAAACCCGACTTACGCTGCAATCGCTCGCGACGAACCATCCGGCTGCGACACATGGTTCCTTGATAGCTGATGTGGACAGCACATGTGTTCTTCGACACGCTTCGTCCAGCAAGAGAAGAATTTGAGC
Source organism: Closterium sp. NIES-67 (assembly GCA_027943415.1). Classification (NCBI taxonomy): domain Eukaryota; kingdom Viridiplantae; phylum Streptophyta; class Zygnematophyceae; order Desmidiales; family Closteriaceae; genus Closterium; species Closterium sp. NIES-67. The sequence continues at coordinate 40,861 of BQMB01001793.1, forward strand.
CGTGAAGTCGTCATCACTGTCGCCAACAACCAAAACCTGCGCACAAGGAAGGAAGGCGTCGTTCAGTTACAGTCAAGCGAGACAAATGTGATACTACAAATGTTACGAGTACTCGTCGTCGACAACCTTGGCTACAATCTCTTAAGTGTCAGCCAGCTAATGTCAAAGGGAATTCACCTGGAGTGCGACACCTTTGATCGAGAGTTCTGACTCTACCATGGGAAGGGCGGACTCTTCATCGGCTGAGCCATCGAGAAGCACAGAGTCTTCATCTTGGACTTCGTTCCAGGCCGCGGAACCACCGACAGTGACGGTGTCGTCTCCTTCGTGGCCTAAATGCACCCGCCAGATCTTGACCCTTGGTTCGACTGCGATGGCTTCTTGTACCCCAATACCATACCTGAAGCAGAGAGCACATGAGCATTAGCAGTGATGCAAGAATCAGAAGAACAAGAATGGAAAGCAAAGGAAGCAGAAGCTGAAATATAGCACGAAGCAGCATCACAAGCACCAACAAGACCACTTCCTGCAAATCTCATCGCCGGGACTTCGTCGGCGCCACCCGTCGACGAAGCTCCGCCTGAACCAAAACTCGTTGACTAGTCACCATTGACTGACACCGAGCAGCTGAAGGCGCATCCTCGCGGGCAGCATAGAAGCACCGAGACCGTCTCCGCCTTCTACGCCAAATCGGACCTGTATCGCTGATCTGTGAGATACAAAGCAAGCGATGATACTTGGCATCAATGGTTAGGGCATCCTGGAAATTCCATAGTATTCGATACGATCCATGCCAATGTCCTGGACAAGGATGCAATTCTACTACTCGATGGACGAGATCAACGACCTCAACTTACCTGCTTTATCTGCCCGAAAGCAGATCTTCCTCTCCAACCGTTCCCGTCGCATCACAACCCGAGCACACCAGAGTACGCTCCACTCAAAAAAGTCTAGAGCGATATACGGTATATCCCGCGAGAAGTCGGCCGGGCCGACCTCAACTATGTCATGACCTTTGTCGATGCTACAACAAGATACACTTGGCATCTTAGCCTACCGTTACGCAACTTTGCTTTCTCCGCCTTCGTCGCTTGGCTTGCTGTAATAGAATGAGAGGGAGACACGAAGCTGAAATGTTTTTAGTCAAACGGGGCGATGGAATACCAGTTACAGTGCTTGAAGGAATATCTCGCTGAGATAGGAATCAAGAGGCTCGTCACCCTTTCCTACGTTCACCAACAAAATGGTGTAGCAGAACGGATGAACCGAACCCTCCAGAACACCATGCGAAAACTGCTGACTGGGATCCGACTACCCAAATCGCAGTGGCCGGAGTCGATGAATCTCCCTGACATGCCACAGAATCTTCTATCATTAAGCTCCCTGCCAAACAATGCATCACCGCATCTGCTGTGGATAGGGAAGCAGGGCAGCACAAAATTGTTACGAGTGTCCAGCTGCATGGTACAGTACCATCCGTACACTGCACGAGCAGGACAATTTTTGCAGCGGGCAGAACGGGTGTGGAAAAACACTACTAGGCTTGGAAAATCTTTGACGTGGAAGATAAGGAAACAACACCAGCACATAATGTCATTTTCTACGAGAACCTCACCCTCAACCATTATTTGGAGAACATCGCAGCCAACCGAGACCCATCCGGTGGCTTTGCTGGAGCACGCGCTTTCGCTTCGACTAAAGAAGAAGCCGACCTGGAGGAGCAGAACGTCCCTGACACCTCAGTAGCCACAGGACCACTTCCCTACTGCTCCGTTGACATGCAGATGGACGAAGACAATCCTCGCGAAAGTGCGAATGCCAAAGCATACTACCACTTCGTCGACACTGGTTACGTAGCACCCCAGAGCGTCGACACCAACGTTTCAGAACGGATAGGACTAGGCTTTGTACCTGATCCTGAAGCAGAAGACGAGGCTGATTATCCCGAGGATCCAACACTCCCCCGCTACACCGAGATTGGTCCGCAAATCCTCGGCCCCGTAGCAGCCGTGCACCCTCCACAGCCGCCGCCAGTCGAAGAGCCGAAGACTGTCAAGCACGCACCGCAAGGACCACACAAGGAGAAATGGAGGGAGGCAATGGATCGGGAATTAGCGGCACTGCACGGACGCAACACGTGGAAACTGATCCCTATTTCTCAGACCGAGGGAAAGACGGTCCTAACCGGGAAATGGGTCTTCCGCGTCAAGACCAAGGAAGAGGGGACCATCGAACACTTCAAGGCATGATGGGTGGTTCGCGGATTCGACCAGCAGTAAGGCATCGACTACACCGAGTCATTAGCTCCCGTAAGCTGCCACACTTTGCTTCGAATTATCCTCTCCATTGCCGCCACTCGCCGCCTTCCTCTGCGACAAATAGACGTCGCCACTGCGTTCCTCTACGCCCTGGTCGACGCCGACATCTTTGTCGAGCAAACCCACGCCTATGTCGACGACCCAACGCTGGTCTGCCAACTCCTTAAATCCCGCTACAGGATCAAGCAGGCCCCGCGCCTGTGGCAGCAGTACCTGTACCGCTTCCTCACCGACATGGGCTTTGCCCAGCTACCGCACGACCAGGGCATGTACCGCCTGTCACGCAGCGGCGACTATGTCCTGCTGATCGTCTACGTGGATGACCTGCTCTACATTGGCTCCACCACTTCCATCACGGTCTGGTTCAAAGGCGAGTTGGAACTCCAGCTCACGATTACGGTGTCGCCGACCGTGACACACTACCTTGGCCTCAACGTCACCGACAGCCCCGACACCATCCACCTCTTGGCCTTGAAGTACGCCAACACCATCGCTCACAGATTCAATCTGTCCTTGCTACCTCTCGCTACTCCATACACGTACTCGACGCCAGCACCCGCGTCAACCGCCTCGCTACTTGCACCAGCCGGGATCCAAGAGTACCAGCAGTAGATGCGGCAATATTGGACTACTGCGGCAATACTGGACAGTAGTGTGACAACCAATCGGCAATCGGAATCTCCAACAAAAACGGATTCGCAAACAGGACGAAGCACATCTCACTTCGTTACTTCTTCGTGAAGGACAAGATCGAGTAGGGCCGCCTCCAATTGGTCTACTGCCCCACCACTGAAATGGCAGCCGACTACTTGACCAAGAAGCTGATGAAGGCCAAGTTCCAGTACTGCATGCTACTGACTGGACTGCAACACGTCAGCAACCTCAACCACATTGACACTCCAGAAATGGTGGGTGTTGGAATGATAAAAGGACTTCAGGCATTTCCGGAGTCTCGCGTGAATGTACGAATACACGAAGACTACAACAACAAGGATTACCGAGTCAACATCGCTACAGTTTTACCGACAGTTGACATGGGTTGACAACACCCCGCAGAGGTTATGAAAGGGCAACAGTCGCAGACCATTGACCGTGCAGCCCAACAGTCAGAATCGCAAGAGTCAAGAGTCAGCGCGACAGTAAGGACAAATATGCTAAACTATATATTTGATATATATATAATGGTAGGCTTGGTAGGTGTTACTGGATTCTACTGTAGAGGATACAACCCCCCTCCTTCTATGCCTCTCTCTTCTAATCTCATTCACTTCTCTCTCGACATTTCTCCTTCCTAAACCTCACGTCATTTCATGGCTTCCCCCCCTAGCTAGCATATTCTAACATGGTTTCAGAGCAAGTTGCTCTTCCTGGGCCTGCTTATCACGCTTCCGCCGCACACTCCTCTCCCTCTCACGCTGCCATAGCGGCCGCATCGTGCTGTGTGGCGGCGTTGTCGTGTCGCCGGCCACGTCATGCTGCCGCGACCGTCACGACGTGCTGCTGTGGCGTCACGCTGTCGTGGCGTCGACGTCAAGCCGTGGCGGCGTCATCGACGTCAAGCTGTGGCGGCGTGACGGCACTGTCGTGCTGCCGTGGCGACGTGCTGCCAGCGCGCGTACAGCACGGATGGCAGCGGCCAGCGCCCCGTCTTAGCGCTGGCCAGCACGCCCGCATGCAGCCAGCGCGCCACACGGGGCGGCACACTCCCAGGCTCCGCTGCTGAAGCCCCGCCCCCTTCCCCTGCGTCCACTCTTCCTCGCTGCAGCCGACGGCTGACTCGCGCCGGCTGCTCCACCGTCGCGGAGCCCGGCCACGCCGCCGAGTGCTGCGAGCTCTGCCGCCGCCAACAGCTGTCGTCGAAGCCGCCGCCGCCGTAGCTGGTGCAGCTGGCCACGCCGCCGCTGTCGACGCTGCTGCCGTTGCAGCCGTTGTCCTCGCTGTCGACGTCGCCGCCTCACGCGCCGAGGGGCTGACCCTGCTGGAGTAGCTGTCGTTGCTGCTGATTATGAGGGTGCTAGGCTCAGGGGGTGTGTGTAGTTTAGTGTGCTGTGTGTGTGGTGGGCTTTCAGCTACCAAGCCTAGGGGGTGTGTTAAATCATATATTTGATATATATATAATGGTAGGCTTGGTAGGTGTTACCGGATTCTACTGTAGAGGGTACAACCCCCCTTCTTGTATCCCTTTCTCTTCTAATCTCATTCACTTCTCTCTCGACATTTCTCCTTCCTAAACCTCACGCCATTTCATGGCTTCTCCCCCTAGCTAGCATATTCTAGCAAAATAACCGTCCCGATATTACAGTACGGGTGGTTACCCGAGTCGCCTTATTGAGTCATAAAAGGGAATGTACCCCTCGAAGTGCAAAACAGTTAGACTCTTCATATTCTCTTGTATTATTATATAAACCTTGTAACCCTTTGCTATAATCAAACACTTGTTCTCACATACCAGTAAGGGTTCAAGTCAAGCCTTCCGTTGTGCTATCAAGCACTCTGTTACAAGGACTTAGCATTCTGAAAAGATCCTAGGGCTGTTCTCAGCCCAACACTACCCGTTCACTATCCGTGCATGAGCCGTTCATGCACTCGTGCACTAGCTTTCCGTGTTCCTAAACCCTCGTACACTCATTACCTTTTCAACACGATAAGGAGATAGTTTTTTGCAGGTGAACACACCATATCAGGGATTGTCAAACTTTTCTTTGTGCACCCATCTTTTCATGTAGGTCACATCTACAAATCTTCATATTTGCTCTTCAAATCTCATTTTCAAGGAAGATGGAGGGGGAAGGAGGGGGTGGGGGGGGGGGGGAGAGAGAGAGAGAGAGAGAGAGAGAGAGAGAGAGAGAGAGAGAGAGAGAGAGAGAGAGAGAGAGAGAGAGAGAGAGAGAGAGAGAGAGAGAGAAGGGAAGATGGAGTAGAGGCATATGTGTTATATTGGGCTATGTTGTTAGATGTTTGAGTGTTAGGTTATATCTGTGTGTTACAGTATCTCTTCCTGTGTGTACACGTATTGAAATTGTGTACACGTATGGCATGCATGCATGTGTGGCATTGTTTGTTTTGTATGTGCACGTATAATGTATTTTGTTGTCTTTGCACGTATGCTTGTCGGTGTTGCCATGTTATGTGTTGTGTCAGCATGCAAGATTCGATCCCATTTGTATTCGTGGGTTGTGTCTGCTTCAGAGTGTGGTGCCTACATGCCATGTGCTTGCAAGGGAGATTGTCATCGTCGTTGGGCAGCGTAGCTGTCAAAGCGTACCCCATCAATCTCTATTGCAACACGAAGGCAATTATGCACTCCCTTCGAAGCATTCATAACTGTTTCATGTTTGGTTGCATACGTTTTTGTTGGAGAGACAGTACGTTGTCTTGTCATTCCATTCGCCGTATTTATTGACGATTGGAGTGGCAAGATGCATACCTGTTTTCAACAACATTTGTGGATACGTAAGTATTGTCAGAAAGTATATCGGTGCTCATTATTAGGGGCCTCGATAACATGTACTGTTAGTGACACAATATAAACAATCAGAATTACCCAGTTCGCAACATGTTTCATCAGTCGGATTCCACCGTTAGTCAGAAACTGCAGGAAAAAGGTTCCACGAATGGTTAGTAGAAGTAACCCCCGCCGGTCTCGGAACGTTTTCCCGCTCGTGCCAGCCCAATTTCGTCATCATTGCGGCTGGCGCGATAATTTTCCCATGTTTTGGGCGCAGTACGAGAGAACTACGTAAAGAATTCCCGAAATTAACAATCGTTGGACGTCGCGCACACAAAATCCCAAAATTGAGACCTTGCGCATTTATGTCACATAAGCTAATTAGGTCATAGCAGGCCGCACATCGGGTGCGACATTTTTCAAACCTTAACAAACGCAAAAAAACGAAAGCATTTGACATGAAAGGGAAAATCTATCAGGGATCGGCACTAAGCCAATGAGGCGTGAACATTATGTCAAAGTTAACAAATGAGTAGAACCATGGCATACAAGGGAATATAACCTAGTGGGTTGTACTCTCTAAGGCATAGCCCTATGTAGTCTATAACAACATACAAAGATATGTTTGACACACCCCCTAGACTGGATAGGGGCACTGCCTCATGAGAGACAAGCAGCTCAGGGTGGCACTACTAGTCCAGCCACTGAGACAACGGTCTAAAGACTAGTCAGGCGAGTACAAACAAGGCAAGAGCAAAACCAAGGCGGCACTACTAGTCCAGCAACTGGAAAGGGGCCACAAGGCCAGTCAGGGTAATATATATAAAGGTCTGTACACAATCAAGGTCCTAGCAAATGAGAGGCTACAAGAACGAGACCAAGCTATAAACAGTGACGCTGAAGATCTTTAGGCGCAAGCGCCTTCGTAAAGATATTTGCTGTGTTGGCACCAGAGGCCAAGTGTACTACGCGGGCCTGGCAACGCTGCTGTAGCTCATGCAGGAGAAAGTACGGCAATTGGATGTGCTTTGCTCTGCCCTCGAGTCTAGGCTCCTGACCCAGGAGGATCATGGCCCTATTGTCAGCGTACAGTATCAGGGCAGAGCTAGGCCGCTCACCTAAGTCAGTGAGCAAGAAGGTCAACCAGCGGAGCTCCTGTACCGCCATGGCACCGGCGTAGATCTCAGCCTCACAGCTAGACTAGGCAACAGACGACGAGAGGGTGGACCGCAACGAGACAGCATCTACACCAAGGCCAAAGCAGTAGCCCTGGGGGGACCGGAAAGTCTCGGCGTCTTCGACCGAAGAAGCGTCTGTGTGCCGATAAGGACCACTGGTTTGCGTCCTCCTAGCACTAGCCCCATGCCCGATTTACTGCCTAGATAACGCCAAACCCTCTTAGCTGCCGACCAGTGCTTTGGTCGATGTCTGCCGGTGGCCACAAAGCGAGCCAGGATGCTGAGAGGGTATGCTAGATCTGGACGAGTGCAAGTCATCAGGTACATGAGGCAACCCACCAGCTCTGCGTAGGGACCACTAGGCTCTACAACCTCCTCCGGGACTAGAGCAGAGGGTATGTAGTCTATTGGCAGAGGAGTGGGCTGTATGGAGGAGAACTGAAGGCAGAACCTCTGAAGGACCTGGCGCACCAAGTGAGACTGTGTAAGAGTGATGGTGCATGATGCTCTGCCCCTGGAGATCTGCAAGCCAAGGTAGCGGCACAACTCTCCTAGGTTAGTGCAGGTGTGTCTCCTCAGCAGCTCGGCCTTCACGAAGGCCAGCGCGTCTCTGTCTGCAATAGCAAAGACCAGCGTCTATGTAGACAAGGATGTAGAACGGAGTCTGGCCGGAACGGACGAAGAGCAAGGGGTCTGCAGACGACGGGACGAACTGTAGGTCAGCAAGTGTAGCACGCAGCGTGTCGTGCCACTCACGGGGTGCCTGTCACAAGTTGTAGACGGAGCGCCGGAGGAGCCACTCGGTTCCAGGGGGAATGGTACCAGAGAAGCCCTGGTGGCAGTGCAGGAAGACCTGCTCGTGTACAATGCCGTGGAGGAAAGTTGTAGTGAAGTCGAGGGAGTGCAGCTCGTAGCCACGCTGTGCTAGTACGGGTAGCAGTGCCCGAAGAGTAGTCATCTTCGGGGTCGGAGCGAAGGTCTGAAAGAAGTCCACCCCTTCACGCTGACTGAAGCCTCAAGCAACGTAGCGCGCCATGAAGACAGGCGTCTCTCCAGGAGGGCGCTTCACCTTGAACAGCCATCGGCCATTGACTACGTTCACCCCAGGTAGGGGAACTGCGTTGACGAAGGTACCGGTGGATCTCCAAGATGCCATCTCCTGCTCCATGGCAGCTATCCACTGAGAGGCCCAGGGTCCCGAGGTGGCCTCAGCGTAGGTGCGAGGGGTCTCAGACAGGAAAGCGAGCTCGTACTGCTTGTGCTCTAGGACGTCACTGCCAAGGGCAGCCACACCCCCAACGGACGGAGGGCAGGCAGGGTCAGAGACCAGAGCGGTGGCGTAGTTCAGGCGGCGGGTAGCAGCGAAGTCAGTGACAGCAGCAACAAGAGCCGACAGACTCGAGACAGGAACGGACGGGTCGGTAACAAGAGGGGCAAGGACACGAGGAACAATGAAACGCGCAGCACGGAGGAAGTTAGTGAGCGGAGGCGGGGCCACAGCAAGCAACGACGGGGGAGGAGACGGGAGGAGCGGAGGAGCACGAGACGCATGGGAGGGAAGCAACATAGGGTGAGACCGCTGAACAGGGGAGGTAGGACGAGCACGAGAGGGACGACGAGACGAGGAGTTGGGTCAGGAGAGAGGGGGGAAGACATAGGAGGAGAACGGAGAGGGAAACGAGCTGGAGAGGAGTCCGGTGGAGGTAATACTGGGCCGGTAGACCGGCGGAGGAGGAGGCGGCGGCTACGGAGGAGGCACCGGCAGGCGGTCAGGGGAGGGAAGACCAAGGAGGCGAAGAGCGAACACTGTCGACGACTGTTGCGGTTGCTGCTCGACTCCAAGCGATAGCACGGCTCCCTCCGAGAAGCTCCACGTCAGCACCCCCAGAACGGGAATCCGCTCCAGCACGCTCCCCAGCACCCTTAGAATGCACGAACCCTAGCAGCGTGGACGATAGCAGCTGCGGCCGCGGCGGGGACGGCAGCGGCGAAGGGGGCTGCGGCGGTGACAGAAACGGCGGCGACGGGGAAGGAGAGACCAGGGCGGGGAGAGGCGGGGGAAGGGACTCCGCAGAGCCGCGAGAGTCAGCAGACTCCTCTGCAGGGACACCCGACGGGAGAGGGGTGACGTGAGACACAGTAGACGGGACAGGGAGGGGAGGGGCGACTGGGGTAGGGGGAACCAGGAACAGGGGGGGGGTAACCATGGGACCACGGTGGGGAAAGCGGTGGTAGAAGGAGACGGACTCGTCGAAGGTGACGTCGCGGGAGTGAAAGAAGCGGTGAGACGGCGGATGGTAGAAGTGCCAGTCGGACGAGTCGAGGGGGAAACCTAGGAAGACACAGGAGACGGTGTGGGCAGTGGGCTTGTCCGTTCCAGAGGCACGAACGTGAGCAAGGCAGCCCCAGACGTGGAACGCAGACGCGTCACCAGGGGACCCGGTCCAGAGGAGGGTCGGCGAAACCTGCGGCCGCAGAGGCCGCAGAGGGTGCGGCCACAGGTAAAGCTGGTGAGTGGCGTAGCGATCGGCAAACGGCCACAGAAAACGGGGTGCACCGGCATTGATCATGGAGGTACGAGCCACCTCCATGACCAAAATGATGCGTAGCTCTCGCGGAGCGGCCCATGGACGGGGGCGGGGCCCCAGACGTCCATGTTCAGGGTCTGCAGCGGTGCGGTGGTGGGGGGGAACGAGGAGGAGTGAGGGGCACGGTGGAGCCGGCACTCGATGCAAGGCGTGCACGGCGGCGTTGGTGAGGAGGGTAGCACGGGGAACAACTCAGGGAGACCTAAGACAAGACCGTGCTGAGATATGTGACGAAGACGTGTGAGGGCAGGGTGACCTAGACGGTGGTGCCACAGAAGCGTCGGGTGGGTATGCGACCAACACGAGCAAGCCGCGGCAATCTGGGTAGACATAGACACCTGGGGAGACGTCCCAGCCGGGGGGGATGCGGTGTCCAGCATGAACAGGCCGGACACAGGGTCTCGGGGGAACGTGGTGAGGGGAGCACCAGTGGCGGCCTCGGTACAGACAGCGTGCCGCTCGTGACCAGGGAACGTAGTTGTGATGCCAAGGTCCTGGAGGCAGCCGGCACCAACTAGGTTCCTAGAGAACGAGGGGATGTGCAGGCGTGTAAGGGAGCCCAAAGGAAACGCCGGACAGGGATGGGTGGTGGAGCTATGGGCGACTACACGACTGGAGGAAGGGTCTGCAAGGGCACCTGCGGTGGGAGCGGCAAGCGGCAAAAGTGTAGTGGAGTCCCGAAATAAACACCGGGAAGCGCCGGAGTCCAAGATGAAGGAGGGCGCGGTCGTTGCGGCAGGGGTCGGAGGAGCGAGGGAGGATCCAAGGCTAAACAAGGCAGGGGATCCTACGCCTGACGTAGCAGGGGAGCCTGAACTAGGCACACTGAGCACAACTACACTAGGAAACACAGGGTAATAGGAACTAGTCACACTAGAGTCATCGACATACAGCACATACAAAGCAGAGCTAATCTCATCCATGTCCATATCAAAGATCCTAACACCGTGGCGGAGCAGATTGTGCCATTCGGGGAGGTATGGTGCCAGGCCGAAGGGGAGATGAAACAGGTTGTCTAGGCGACTGAAACAACGAGTGGGGGTGTGGCCGATCTTACCGCACATGAGGCCGCGGCGAGGACCGGTTTCGAGCTGGTACTGGCAGCGTCTGTCACTCGGACCACCATCCGACGTCACGCTATGCGCAAGACCACCGTGACCACCTCCACTACAGGCGCCAAGCCACTTGGGGGGGAGACGGCCGACCCGCCGCTGCTGCTGCTGCGGATGCTGTTGTTGCTGCTAATCCAGCTGCGGTGTGAGAGTACGACCCCGTTACACCACTTGTCCTATTCTTATCTCCTTCCTATTTCATTCTTCTTTTTATCTCATCTCATTTGGTTTCCTATTCTCCATTCTTCCATTATCCTTTGGTTGATCCTGCTATTATAATTATATCACCGACCAGGCTTGGGATGTACTGGCACATTATCCAGCGTAATCCTGCCGTAATCCCTTAAAGCCAATGGCCTCGCGTGGCTATACGCAGGGTGATTCTATATTCTAGAAGGGTCTATTCCTTTGGATAGGATAAACCTGGTTACCTGATGTACTCTGGAAGTATAAAAGCACCTTGTACTGATCGATAGTGCAATCGATCCTCGAGTCATTCGATCCTGTAACACTTGGTAATCAGAGCTTTTCTCACTCGGCCGCGCTCAGCAAAGCAGCAGCAGCGGGAAAACGTGCCTCGAAAAACCGCCGGGTGCGACGAATTCGACGCCGATTCTGGTAAGCACCAGCTCCGCGTTTTGTGAATTCCCCCTCCCGCGCGTGTTTTGAACAGGATGGCAACCTTCGACAACGCCGAGGTTACCCAGCAACTCTTCGCGCGCATCGCCGCTCTTCAGGAGGAGCTGCGAGCGGATCGCGAAGCGTGGCGAAACGAGTTCGAGCGAGTAACTCGACTCGCCGGAGCGCAGCACGACTCGACAACGGCGACGACGCAGCAGTCGCAGCAGTTTCTCGAGGCTCCGAAACCGCGCCCACTTGAGCCGTTCGATCTTAGCGATCGAAACTCCGACGCCCGCAGATGGATCGCCGGGATGGAGATCTACTTCGCAGCCGTCGGATGGAGCTCGCCAGTCTGGGACGGTCAACGCGTACGACTCGCGGCGACACTGATGCGAGGGTCGGCACTCGAGTGGATTGGCGGCAACAGCACCTTCATCCACGGTGAAGCCACGTGGCAGCAGTTCCGCGCCGACCTGCTCAAACGATTCGAGCCGATAAATTCAGGTTTCCTTGCCTGCGAAAAAATTCATCGCCATCGACAGTTCGGGAGTGTAGCACAGTACACGCAGCAGATGGAAGAATTTTATAACCAAATTCCCGACCTGACCGAAGGGGAAAAAGTGCAATCGTACCTCGCAGGGCTGAAGACCGAAGTCAAACGACAGGTGGCAGCGTCAAACTACGCGAGCTACAATGACGTCGTTTCGGCCGCGGAGCGCTTCGACATGGTCAACGCCGGAACACGACGGACGCACGTCGGCAGTACGCGACAAGGCGACCGCTCGGCTCACACCACGTTCGCCGAACCGATGGAGATCGACAGATTCGACGGGCGGCCACGTCCGAAAAACACCAAAACACGTGTGATTTTTGCGGGGTGCCGGGCCACCGAATCTTCGACTGCAACAAAATGAAGGCCGCACGCGCAGAGTATCGGGCACGCAACAGTGGCGGAAATCTTTTGGCCAATCAGAAGACAAAAAACGGGAGTCGCCAGTGATTGCGGATCTAGCTGACGAAAAAGAAAAGATCCGGAAACGGCCGCGGGATTCCGGGAAAATCTACTTCGACGAAGCTGATTCGACGCGAGCAGGAGGAAATGATGGGGGAAAATCTCCACCCCACGACCAGTCTTCGCCAGAGGAAATCGCCGAAGAAAAATCAGACTCCGCGAAAAAAGACTCTGCCGAAACGGGGAAACTCCTTGAAGACCCAAGAAATTATAAGAATTCGTTAAAGCTATCATATAAAGATGCTTTAATGAAAACTTATGATTTTCGAGGGGCTAGAGCCTTGGAGAAAATACGTGAGGGGCTCCAAAAGAAGCAAAAAGCTGTGGAGATCATACCGGTACCGGACAACATGGGGAAAAAATTAAGGAGTCTGGAAAGAAGCCGACCTTTCCACGGAGTCAACGTCCTCTCCCGACACCAGCCCACATCGACTACCCGTTCCCCAGGGAAGACGTCAGTGGAGCTGAAGCAGCTTAAAAGGAAGCTGGGGGTCTACAAGAAGCTGCAAAAACCCCGAACTCCTTCTGCGGATGCATCCAGTTCTTCGGCATCAATGACGCGCACAGTCGTCAAAGAAACTCCGGGCCCTGGAGAAGAGCCGTTCTCCAAGCAGCCTCGGCCAGCTGCTAGCTCAGGAGCAGATAGCAATGAAAAGGTGTGTACGGATTATTGGGATGTACCCTATGACCCCATTAATGAAACTATCTTTGGGTACTCCGAGCAACGCCCGCCTCTCGTGCTCGAGGTCATCTGCAAAGGACGACGCCTCCAAGCACTCGTGGACAGCGGAGCATCTCACATTGCTGCGACAAGGCAGCAATCGACCGACTTCGGGAAGAGTACAAGCCTTCAGGATTCTCTGCAACGATGGTGGATGGCAGCAAGCTACCAGTACACGGCGAGGCAGTGTTACACCTACAAATTGGACCACTACGCTGGAGACCTGCACTCCCCATCACCAACATCAAAGGGCTTGACCTGATTTTCGGGCGAGACTTCCTGAAAAGATTCAACCCCGAAATCAACTGGGTGAACCGCACTGCAAGCATCTATAACAATGGAAGGAGAGTTCAGCTACCAAACTGGAACGATACAGGAGATATCCCAGTGGAGACACTCGCACGATTCGAGAAGGACGTGAAGCGAACCGACACCGGGTTCCTGGCGTTAGCAACAGAGGTGGAAACCGACGGAGAGAATACCTCGGAACCTCCAGGAGAAATCAAGAAATTGCTGAAGGAATTCTAAGACATTCTTCCTGATGATCTACCGAACGAGCTACCGCCATACCGCACGCATCAATACGAGATCATAGAGGAACCAGGTTCGAAGCCGACCTTCCGAGCACCATATCGACTCAGCCCTACGGAGCTGACCGATATGAAGAAGCAGATCGAGTATCTCCTAGCCGAAGGACTCATCCGACCATCTACTTCACCATACGGTGCCCCAGTACTCTTCACCCCAAAACTGGACGGAAGCCTGCGCATGTGCATCGACTACCGAGCTCTTAACAAGCAGACCATCAAGAACAAGTATCCGATACCACGAATCGATGACCTGCTTGACCAGCTTCGGGGAGCTACGGTATTTTCCAAACTGGATCTGCGGTCCGGATACTGGCAGATACGGATGGCGGACAACTCTATCTACAAAACTGCTTTCCGAACTCGGTACGGATCGTACGAGTATTTGGTCATGCCGTTCGGACTCACCAATGCACCAGCGACGTTCCAAGCAGAAATGAACCACATCCTACGCCCTTTCTTGGACGAATGCGTGGTGGTGTACCTGGACGACATCCTCATCTACTCGCGCGACATGAAGCAGCACGTCGAACACCTGCGACGCGTCTTCGAAATTCTTCGACGGGAACGTTTCTACGTCAAACTGTCCAAGAGCGAATTCGCCCTGGAGAAGCTCCAATTTCTAGGACACATGGTAAGCGCTCAAGGAGTTCACGTCGACCCCAAGAAAATCGAAGCCGTACGTACGTGGAAGACACCCGAGAATGTGAAGGAGTTGCAGCAGTTCCTAGGCTTCGCTAATTACTACAACAGGTTCGTGCCACAGTATGCGAAACTCGCGGCACCACTCACGAATCTGCTGAAGAAGAACACGCCCTACAAATGGGAGACGAAGCACCAGGAAGCCGTGGAGCAGCTGAAACAAGCACTGACATCCGCACCGGTGCTCATCTTGCCAGATCCCGAACGTGACTACGTCATTGAAGCAGACGCCAGTGATCAGGCCGTGGGAGCAGTCTTGATGCAAGACCAGGGGAATGGACTGCAACCAATTGCCTACCTCAGCAAGAAACTGCACGGGGCAGAACTCAACTACCCGATACACGACAAAGAGGCTCTTGCTATTGTCATCGCGTTCAAAGCATGGAGATGTTATCTCGAAGGACGTCAAACAACAGTCTACACCGACCACTGCAGTCTGAAATATCTGAAGACACAACCAATCCTTTCCAGGCGGCAGGTCCGGTGGATTGACTTCCTCGAGACACACTTCCACTATGACATCGTGTACAAGCCCGGCCACAAAAACAAAGCAGACGCCCTCAGCCGGCCTGCACACGTTGCCGCTATTCAGGCCGAAGGGATGAATCCACTACTCAAGGGACTCTTCACACACGGGTATACCATCGACCCCGAAATTCCCTTGGCAGAAAAACGACATCTACTACAGTGGGGCAACGACATTGCGTACCGGAAAGGATCAACAAAAATCTGGGTACCCAATTACCCTCCTTTACGCTAGTTACTACACGAAGAATACCACGACGTCCTCTACGCCGGACACTTCGGTAGCAACAAGACGCTGACCGGTATCGCAAAACACTACCACTGGCCTCACTTGGCAAATGATGTTCAGAAATTCGTCACCTCGTGTGATACATGTCAACGGATGAAGAGCAGTAAGCAGAAAAAAGCAGGACTGCTACAGCCTCTTCCTGTCCCAGAACAGCCATGGCAAGTGGTTAGCCTGGATTTCATCACCGGGTTACCACCTACCACTAGCGGTCATGACGCAATTCTTGTCGTCATCGACAAATTCTCTAAGATGGGACACTTCATCCCGACACACACGACGGCACGCACCGAGGAGACAGCACAACTCTTCGTTCGCTACATCATCTCACAGCATGGCATTCCAACTACACTCATCTCCGACCGAGACCCCAAGTTCACCAGCAAGTTCTGGAAGGAACTCATGTCTCTGCTCGGCACCAAACTCGCCATGTCATCCGCATACCATCCGCAGACAGACGGACAGACCGAGCGCCTTAACCAGATTGTGGAGCAACTCCTCCGAGCAGCCTGCAAGGACGAGATCTCCAAATGGGACTTGCACCTGCCCGTTCTGGAGTTTTCTTACAACAACGCCACACATGCCGCTACTGGACAGACGCCGTTCTTCCTCTGCTACGGACGCCACCCACTCACACCACAGAAACCGACAACATCAGCAACAGTCCAACCTACACACGACTTCATCACAACCATGCATCAACTTTGGGATCGGACCCATAAGCGCCTCCTTGACATTCAACAGCAACAGAAGCGCCAGGCCGATCGCCATCGCAACGACCACACCATTTCCGTGGGAGACCAGGTGCTCCTCGACACCCGCAACCTGGACATCAGCCACCTCCCATCTAAACTTCGACCTCGCTTCTGCGGACCTTTCCTCGTTGAAGCACAGGTTACCCCTGTTACCTTCCGCTTACGCCTGCCAGCTACACTGACGGAAAGTATTGTCCACATGTTTGTGACTTAGAGGAATTTTGCCATTTTAGGGGGTCATGGACATTAAGCCTTAATGTTCTGGTGTGCCTAGTGTATGTAGGTTGGGGTAAGGCTCCACACCCATGCCTTACATTACACAAGTATAATTATGTTTACAACAAATACTAGAAAATAACAATCTTGGTACATGTGGACAATTATTGCCAGGCGCAAGGAGCAAGTTACATCAACCCCAAACTAGTACCTAGACACCGCCCTCACCCTCCTGGGCATGCTTTTCACCAGGTGGGTGCACACATCCGCCGGGATCTTTTCCCATTTCTCCTGCACCCGCTCCCAAAGGTCCAGCATACCAGTGGGAGGCTTATGAGGCTTGGCCAGCTGCCTCTTGAGATGAGCCCATAAATGCTCCATTGGGTTGAGGTCGGGTGAGGAAGACGGCCACTCTAGCACCCCTGAATCTTACTCTCAAAGCCACTCCTGTACGATACGCGACTTGTGCTTCGGGTCGTTGTCATGCTGGAAGAGAGTTTTTGAGGGTGTAAGCTGGTAAAGCTCAATCGTACTGTTGAGATCGTCCTGCAGTATACTCAGCGAGAGCAGTCCGTCCTTCCTACCATATGTTTTGCTCATGAAACCCGCTCCCTTTTACGACATGCAGTCGTAAATTATCAAGCAACCGCCCCCGTGTTTGACGGTCTGCTCGATTTGGTGTCTTTGGAGGGCAGTCCCTTCGTGAACGCAGGCGTATGAGAGTCAGTCGGATGCAAGACGACCGATCTTGGTCTCATCTGCACAGAAAACTCGCTTCTAGTCGTCAACCGTCCAGTCTGCGTGGGCACGCGCCCATTCCAGCCTATCGCGTATGTTTTTCCGAGAGTGTCGCGGCTTCTTGGGATGCTTGATTGCGACAAGTCGGCTCCCATTCAAAGCGTTACGCAATGTCTTAGGATGCAACGTGATGCCGTGCTGCTTCTCAATGATTTTCGCCACGTGAGCAGAGATTTCTGCCTCCTCGAGGGTAATCGACCGAACTATGCCGCGACGAACTCTCTCTGTCACTAAGCGAGGGCGACCGGCTGAGGGCATCGTAGGACGCACGTCATCGCGGCTAGACTCTACAATCGCCTTGATGGGCCGAACTCTTCCCTATGGCTAGCTGTTTAGCGATTCAACGATTGCTCTACCCCCTCCGCAACAAGGGAATGATCTATGCGTAGAGCGCCTCATCTAACGGTTTCATGACGGCCTAATCATCGCAGCGGTCCTAGCCTATCTCTTGACTACTCGATAGTCGCGAGGGCAAGTAAGAAGAAATAGCGAGGTTAGGAAATAGATCTACTACGCTGCTTGGCCTAAACTGTCCGGATGCACCCACGCGGACGAGATCTCGTCCTCGGTAAAAAATCGACCCCTATAAAACTGAAACCAACATCCGTCACATACAGTACAGTACTACTTTACATCCAACCCCGAAATTTGATTCGTAACTAAACAAAGGAGGCACCAAACCAGTACGAGAAATGTTTTAAGGCAATTATCCGGGCAATACTTTCCGTCGCTGTACCTGGAAGATTCACAACGCCTTCCATGTCCAACTTCTGAAGCCCTATCGGGATCCTAACACGATCTTCGTGGGACGCCAGCCGCCGCCGCCGCCGCCCGTCCTCGTCCAGAACGAACCCGAGTACGAGGTCGAGTCCGTGCTTGCACATCGTCGACGTCGGAATGGCATCGTGGAGCTTCTTATTCGTTGGAAGGGCTATGATCCTTCTGAGGACAGCTGGGTCTCTGAAACCGACATGGGTAACGCCCGTCGTCCTCTGCATGACTACCTTGTCAAGCAGGGTGTTACTTCTACCACCCAGCTTTGAGGGGGGGAAGTGTGAGAGTACGACCCCGTTACACCACTTGTCCTATTCTTATCTCCTTCCTATTTCATTCCTCTTTTTATCTCATCTCATTTGGTTTCCTATTCTCCATTCTTCCATTATCCTTTGGTTGATCCTGCTATTATAATTATATCACCGACCAGGCTTGGGATGTACTGGCACATTATCCAGCGTAATCCTGCCGTAATCCCTTAAAGCCAATGGCCTCGCGTGGCTATACGCAGGGTGATTCTATATTCTAGAAGGGTCTATTCCTTTGGATAGGATAAACCTGGTTACCTGATGTACTCTGGAAGTATAAAAGCACCTTGTACTGATCGATAGTGCAATCGATCCTCGAGTCATTCGATCCTGTGACATGCGGTGCCTGCTGCTGCTTCTGGGGTTGGTGCTCCGAGGCACCAGCCCCAGCCCCCTCGTGAGTACTACCAACGGGCGAACCACCTCCACCATCGCCTCCACCCCCTCCTCCACTTCCTCCGTCGCGCCCAGCCTTGGGGCGGTGACCCTTACCCGGACGAAACTACACTGCGGCAGCCGCGACGGCTGTCTCCGCAGCAGGGGCTGTCTCAGGGACAGCAGCAGAACCGTCAGAGTAAGTGCGCTGAGTGGGGGCACAGCCCTGAAGGGTAGGGACCGGCACAGTACCGCTAGACTGGGTGATAGAGCGCTGACGAGTCTCTATGGCAGACAGGGTGGCGACAAAGTCAGGGAGGGTGAGGTCAGCGGGGTGGAGACTAAGAAAGTGATCGCGGGCGGTAGCAAGGCGATCAGGGAGGCGGGTGGCAAGCAGGTAGAGGGTAGAGCAGATGGGGGGCTGAAACACACGAAGCTGGGCCTCAGTGCAAGCAACGCGCCAGGCCGTGTCTAGCGTGCGCAAGGTGGGCGGCCAGGTCAGCGACAGTGGAGAAAGACGCGAGATCAGGAAAGAGCAGGATTAGGCGACCGACGGAGGCAGAGGGCGGGGTGGAATAAAGCGCGGCAACAGCCTCTAGGAACTCCTGCGCAGTCCTGACTGACCTAAAGCGAGAGCGCTCACACAGGGGGAGGGCATGACTAATCACGAGCTGTGCAATAGCGTTACGCAACAACCAGACAGCACGGGCAAGGACAGCAGTGGCAGTGGACTCTCGGTCAGCAGACGTGGGGTCAGTGGGTAGAGCAGCAGGGGGGTCAGGGCAGGGGAGCGTACTGTCGATGTGAACGGCCAGGGAGTGGCCATCCTGCGGCTAACCAGTGAGGTGACGGCAGAGGTCGACGAGCCACATGTCGAACTCAACCGGCTGATCCTCTGCGCCAAAGCGCAGCACCGAGTTCGCCATCATGGTCGCTGCAGCAGCAGACAGGCGGTAGTGGGCTGGACTGAGCGACAGAGTGCGGCGGGAAGCAGTGGTGTGCGGTGCGATGTGGTGCGGTGCGGTAGACTGTGGTAGAGTGCGGTGCAGGACGGTGCAGTGCGGTGCAGGGCGGTGGAGGGCGGTGGAGTGGGGTTCAGTGTGGTGGAAAGTGCCATTGGAGCGAGGTGGGAGCCGCAGGGGCAGCTGAGTGACTGGGCCACGAGGAGGCTGGGCGGCGAGGCCGCGGGGCGGCTGGTCAACAGGGGCCGGGTGGCGGGCACGCGACCGGGCTTCATGGGGCTAGGAGACGGGGTCGCAGACGGCTAGGCGACGGGGCCGCGTGGCGCCTAGGAGACGGGGGCCGCGTGGCAGCTGTAAGACAGGGCCGCGTGGCGGCTAGGAGACGGGGACACGGGCGGCGAAGCGACGGGGCCGGCTAGGCGGCTAGGTGACGGGGCCGGCTAGGCGACGGGGCCGGCTAAGCGACGGGGCCAGCTAGGGGACGGGGCCGGCTAGGCGACAGGGCCGGCTAGGCGACGGGGCCAGCTGGGCGACGGGGCCGGCTAGGCGACGGGGTCGGCTAGGCGACTGGGCCGGCTGGGCGGTGGGGCCAGCTGGGCGACGGGGCCGGCTAGGCGACGGGGTTGGCTAGGCGACAGGGCCGGCTAGGCGGCAGGGCCGGCTGGGCGACGGGGCCGGCTAGGCGACGGGGCTGGCTAGGCGACGGGGCCGGCTAGGCGACGGGGCTGGCTAGGCGACAGGGGCCACTAGGGGACGGGCCAGCACGGGCGGGAGGGCAACGGGGCGGATAGGACCTATGGCGGAAGCGCTGGTGGGCGGGGGGGATCTAACCTACTCATGATACCATGTCAAAGTTAACGAATGAGTAGAACCATGGCGTACAAGGGAATATAACCTAGTGGGTTGTACTCTCTAAGGAACAACCCTGTGTAGCCTATAACAATATACAAATATATGTGTGACACATTAAATTATAGTGCGCGTGCGCTAATTTGCTTCAAGCATAACAAGACACGTAGATTCGTAATTCGGCGGAAAACTTTTCCGGTAAATTCATTTGTTGGAAGAAACAAAAGACAACCGACAGATTTCTAATAGATTTGTTGCATTGAAATTTATTTTATTTTAAAAAAAAAATGTTGTTCTGAGAGTACCTTGACATGCTTTTAAACATATTCATTTCCCAAAAATATACCCTTGTAACTATCTATATATGTTATTGCTTTCGGGCGACTCGAGAATAACAAGTTTATGGCTTGCCCATTTTTGGGGGCCATAAATGCGGTAGAGACAAAGCCGCCATTTTTAGTCATCGCGGGACGCACTACCCTCTCTGACAAAAGTATGTGCTTCGAAACAAAATCGTGTTTACGTGTTTCTCGACTAACAAATTTCCAATGAATCTTAATTTGGGCATTTTGCGTTATTTTTGCTTGAACTTCGCCTGGAGCTCAGGAAAAATATTGCGCCAGCCACAATGATGACGAAATTGGGCTGGCGCGGGCGGGAAAACATTCTGAGACGGGCGGGGGTTACTTCTACTGACAATTCGTGGAACTTTTTGTAAAGCTAAGAACGCTAGGCGACCATAGAGTGGCATGAGGGTTTATCTAGGAGAGGAAGTTGACGAGAGAAAAGATAGTCGAGAATCGAAGAGAGACGGATACGAGGGGGGTTGTATCTCTACGGTAAGTTTCAGTAACACCTACCAAGCCTACCAATTATATATCAAAGATATAATTTCACACAACCCCTAGGCTTGGTAGCCGAAAGGGCTGCGGCGGCGACAGCGGCAGCGTCGACAGCGGCGGCGGTGTGGCCCCAACGCAAGCTACGACAGCGGCAACGGCGGCGGCTTCGACAACAGCGGCGGTGGCGGCGGCGGGGCTCGCAGCACTCGGTGGCATGGCCGGGCTCCGCGACGGTGGGACGGCCAGCGGGAGGCAGCCATCGGCTGCGGCGAGGAAGAGGGGACGCAGGGAAGGGGGGGTGGGGCTTCTGCAACACGCCCGTGGCTGGCATGCGGGCGTCAGGACCGGCGGCGCCTGAGACGCCACGCGGCCCGCTGCCGCCCGTCGACGCTGCCACTGCAGCATAACGCCGCCTCCACAGCGCGGCGTCGATGCCGCGGCGGTACGTCGACGTTGCAACGGCAGCACGATGCCGTCGCCGCGGTGTGGCATCGACGCCACGCATCGGGGCTGCGACGGCAGCACCACGATGCCGTCACTGCAACGCAGCATGGCCGCGACCGCGGCACAAAAGTAGCGGGACTGGCGACTGAAGTACGAGTACGCGGCGGAAGCGTGGGGAGCAGGCCCGGGAAGGGCAACCTGCTCTGTTACCATGTTAAGCTAAGAACGCTAGGCGGCCATAGAGTGGTGTAAGGGTTTTAGCTAGGAGAGGAATTTGACGAGAGAAAAGATAGTCGAGAATCGCGAGTGAGCTGCAGAAGCGTGGTGAGAAGGCCCAGCAGGATGGACCTCCTGCTCTGAAACCATGTTACGAGAGGTTTTAGCTAGGTAGGAGGAGTTTAGCTAGAGAAAAGAGAATCACTAGAGAAGAGAGAGGGGAACAAGGGTAGAGATGTCCCCTCTACAGCAAGCACAAGTACTTTGTAATATACATGTAATATATATTACAGCTATATATATGTAATATATATGTTGACAGGTTGATCCTGCTAAGCCTAGTCCTCACGCTTCCGCAGCATACTCTCTCGCCTCCTCTCAATTTCGCGCCGCCATGGCGGCCTATTTGTGCTGCAATGGCGGCCTCGATGCGCTGCCGTGGCGGCCTCGACGCGCTGGCGTGGCAGCCTCCTCGTGCTGCTGTGGCAGCCTCGATGTGCTGCCATGGCGGCGTCAACGCGCCAGCGCACGGACGGCTGCGGCCAGCACGCTGGTTTAGCCACAGCCAGCACGCCCCCATGCCAGCCAGCTCGCCAGCTGGCGTCGCCGCTGAAGATCCCCCCCCTCCTCCCCGCCGCAGCTGCTAGCGGTCTCGTGCCGTCGTCCCCCGTCGTAGCAGGGCCGATGCCACGCCGCCGGGTGCCTCGGGCGCCGCCACTGCCGCCGTCGTCGCCGCCGCAGGTGCCGCTGTCTCCGCCGCTTCCGCCGCAAAAGGCCGCTGCCCCCGCCGTTGACGTCGCCGCCTCTCCCGCCGAGGGGTCGACCCGCTGTAGCATCCCACAGCTGCGGCTGGGTATGGGGGTGCTGGGTGTATGGTAGTGCTGCCCTAGCTCTTGCCTCTGTGAGTAGCGCCTACCTAGCCTAGGGGGTGTGTTAACATCTGTATATTTTTTATATCTATATGTGTGTAGGCTAGGTAGATGCACTACAGTTCTGGATGTTACTGTAGAGGACAATCCCCTTCTTGTACCTCTCTCTTTTCTAGTCTCTTTTAAAACATGTTATTCTAGATAAAAACCATTGTTGGAAACCAGAGATCACTTCCTGAAGCATTCCTGACGCACCAACACACGTGGAAAAAAGAAGAAGAAAAAAAGAATACAAGTTAATTGAGAAAACAAGACATGGTAGAATACAGGAAATGAAAACGAGGATTGAAGAAATGAACGACTTATCAGGCAGGGGTAAGAAAATGGGACGAGAGATGTTGAGATGGAGAGAGGGGTGGGGGTGGGGGAGGGGGGGATGAGAAAACCGGAAAATGAGAAAATGGTCAATGCGAAAATTGAGACAATGAGAGAATTAGAAAATGAGCGAGTGGTCAATAGGAGAATGAGACAATGAGAGAATTAGAAAATGAGCGAGTGGTCAATAGGAGAATGAGACAATGAGAGAATCGAAAAAGTAGAGAATGAGAAAATGAGGGAGGGAGGGAACAATGGGAGAATGAGTCAATGAGGGATGAGACAATGAGAGAATGTGGGAGTGAATGGGAGAATGAGAGCGTAAAGAAACTAGAAAATGAGTGAGTGGGCTAATGTGTGAAAGGAGTAGGAAAATACAAGAATGCGATATCAAGAGCATTATAGAATGATCTACGGGAGAATGAGACAATGAAAAAATCAGAAAACCAGAGAACGAGAATATGGGAGAATGGTCAATGGGAGGATTGAGAAAATGAGAGAATTGAAAAAACTAGAGAATGAAAGAATGAGGGAGGGATGGAACAATTGGAGAATCAGAAAACCAGATAATGAGAGAATGATAGAATGCGAGAATGAGAGTGAATAGGAGAATGAGAGAAAAAATAAAAGAGAATGAGTGAGTGGGCTAATGTATGAAAGGAGAAGTGGGAGAATGCGAGAATAAGAAAAAAATGAACACGAACACAAGTTTAAAGGTAGCACACGGGAAATGGAAATGAGGATTGAAGAAACGAACGACGTATCAAATAGAGGTTCAACAAATGGAAAGAGAGAGAAAATGGTAAGAAAGAGAGAGGGAGAGAGAGAGAGAGAGAGAGAGAGAGAGAGAGAGAGAGAGAGAGAGAGAGAGAGAGAGAGAGAGAGAAAGAGAGAGAGAGAGAGAGAGAGAGAGAGAGAGAGAGAGAGAGAGAGAGAGAGAGAGAGAGAGAGAGAGAGAGAGAGCGAGAGAGAGTCCCTGCCAATCCCCTAATCAACCCCGTCGCCCCTCCCCCCCCCCCCCCCGTCAATTCCGCCATCAATGCCGCCCTCGCCAATCCCCCGTCAATTCCGTTGCCAATCCTGTCACCATTCCCCCCGTCAATCCCGCCGCCATTCCCCTCCGTCAATCCCGGAATTGAAACCCCTCACTAGAAGAGACGAAAAAACGATTTTGAAAAGAGAAAAATGAACCCATAGAACTACCTGCCTTGGGTAGGAATCTAGGTGGCGAGGTGGCGTGGCTGAAACGAGCATAAGGAAGCTAGAAAAGAGGGCAGAACCCTAGGAGCGTTTGATTCGTCGCAAGTAAAAAACAATGTTTTATTTAGATTCACATTATGTCTATTCTAGTTAACGTAATGGGTAGTAGGTGGGTGATTCATGCAGACGACCCGCGTTCAATTCTAGGAAGCACTGTTTATCCCTCAATTTTAGAGTTGGCTGTGTCAAACCTGGAAAAAATAATGAGATGCACTATTAAAACAATTCATACAAACGATGTATACTAGCACTTCATTCACAACTGTAAAATAGCATCGCATCAAATGGTAATAGTCATAATCGTAATGTAAAATGAAAAATCACATGCCTAAAATTGCAAAAAAAAAAACAAAAATAGCTCCGCAACCCTAAGACGATTTAGTCGACTCTTGTGTATATCTATATGTGTGTAGGCTAGGTAGATGCATTACAGTTCTGGATGTTACTGTAGAGGACAATCCCCTTCTTGTACCTCTCTCTTTTCTAGTCTCTTTTCTCTCGCCACTTTCTTCCTGCCTAGCTAAACCCTTCTCGTAATTGTTGTGATAAATGAAGTTTTGCATTCCTGCAAGTTCCGTTTTTGGTGTAGTTAGCAGTATCGAGTTTCTCGGTAAAGAAACAGGTCTGAGTGATGATGTCAGCAAAGCATCGCGGGTCTCGGAATGACGTCAGCGTACCGCTTCAGTTATGCGAATAGGCGTAAGGAGCCGCTTCAATCACACGATTAGTTGCGACCCTATAGTATGACGAATAGGTCGCATAGCGCGCAATTAGCCGAACAGGTACTTTCCCTAGAGCTATAAATCCTTGTAATGCCTTTCTATTATTAACCTTGACTTTCCACAGAATTATGTGCTCAGGTTCAGGGCTGACGTTTCAAAAAAAGGCACTCTGATTTTGCCCCCCCAAAAAATTCCCGAGCCTGAAGGGCCATTTTTCGAAATTTCGCTACTCTGAAATCTCAGTGTCCAAAAGTCAACGAGTCTGAAATACTCAGGGTTCAGAATGTCGACTCAAATTCCTGCGCCCAAGTCGAAATCTTATATTTCCAGTGTTCACACCAGGCCCCACGACTGGTTTTAGGGTGCCATGATTCATCAGCTTTTCGTCAAGAAAATTTACGTGGATTCATCAGAGTTTCCTAGCAAAAAATTGCCTTTTCATTAGGGCGTGTTAAAAAAAAACTGATCTGGCAACTAGGAGAGAGGATTTCAGTTTTTTTTTAAGTTGCATTCGACTAAGAGTAAATTCCGCATTCTAATAACAGTCGTTTCTATTAGGCGAAATTCTCGATAGCTGCCCGTTTGGTCAACTGAAATTCTATAAAAATGTGACGGTCACGATCAATTGCGATCGTTTCGACGTTTTTTAACCATTCGATGGTTGCAAGGGATAAACGTCCAAGATCGATCAACCGGGGCGCGATCCTCTCCCCTCCCCCTCAATTTTCGAACCCACCCCCCCCCCCCCCCCCACCCCCCCCCCCCCCCCCTCCCCCTCCGTTTCGCTTCCACGCCTCCCCTCCGTTTCGAACCCCCACCCCCCCTCCCCTCCGTTTCGTTCCCCCCTCCCTTCCCCCCCCCCCCCTCCCCTCCATTTCGCTTCACCCCTTCCCTCGGTTTTGATTCCCTCTCCCTTTCCCCCTCGAACTCGATTCCCCCTCCCCTCCTTTTCGAATTCTCCCCCTCGGGGCCTGTTCGTACACGATACACCGTCACGACACTTTGTATCAAAATTGTGATTGACAGGCAAATTTGACTGCAAAATCAGCAATGACACGAAGTTGCCTGAAAGTGTCGTGTTGGAAAACAACACTCCCTCAATTGAGCCGTGGACAGTGTGATTTTTCAGAGTTAGTTTCACATCGTCTGAGAAATCAGAAAAACAAAATAAAAAAAATCGCCAGCCAGATGAATGATTTTCTTGTTACCCCTTTTAGGAACTTCACAAAAGTTGGGTAATAAGCAGGATTGCGGGTTGCGGGGGTTTGTGGGAGGATTTTTTTTATGGCTGCAAGGGACTTCGACGATTTTTCCGGGTTGCGGGAGCTGAGGGAGGGATATTTCTTGCTGTGGGGACTTAGCCGAAATTTCAGGGTCGCAAGAGGTGTGGGAGGGATGTGTCTGTCTGTGGGGACTTGGTCGAATTTCTGGGGCTGCGAGGCGAGTAGGGAAGAAATGTGCTGGGGGGAACTATCTCTGGCTGCTAGGACTTAGCCAGATTTTTTAGGTTGCGGGGCGGGGTGTGTGTGAAAGGACTTGACTCTGGCCCTTGGGGACTTAGGTGAGGGCAGGGAGTGTCAAACATGTTTATTGATCATGTTTGTATAGACTGTATAGGGTAACCTCCTAGAGGGTACAACATTTAGGTATATGTGCATGTACTCTCTAACTCTATCATTATTCAATTCTAGTTTTGAGATGGTATCACGCGTAGGTTTCGACCCCCACCCCCCCCCCCCCCCACCTACCGCTTCCGCTCCTCCCGTCGCGTCTCCCAGCCTGCCCTCCCCCCCCCTGAGCGCCCTCGCTTTCGAACCATTACTACCGCCCAGGCCTACCTCGATGCTGTCATCAAGCGCTATTCCACCCCTCCTGCTGCCTCAGTGGGTCGCCTGATCCTCCCCCTGCTCTTTCCTGACCTTGCGTCTTTCCCCACTGTCTCTGACCTCGCTGCCCACCTGCGCTCGATCGATGAGACCTGGCGCGCTGCCTGCACTGATGCACAGCTTAGAGTCCACCAGCCTCCCATGACCTCTACCCTCTACCTCCTTGCCACCCGCCTCCCTGACCGCCTTGCCGCCGCCCGCGACCAGTTCCTTAGCATCCACCCCGCTGCTCTCACCCTCACCGACTTTGTTGACACCCTGACTGTTATAGAGACTCGTCACCGCTCCATCGCCCAGGCGAGCGGTACAGTACCGGTCCCTATCTTTCAGGGTTGTGCCCCCGCTCAGTGTACCTTCTCCGACGGCTCTGTCGCTGTGGCTGAGACTGCTGCTGCAATGCAGTCCCGCTCGGGGAAGGGCCGCCGCCCCAAGGTTGGGAGCGGCGGAGGCGGCGGGGGTGCGGGTGGGGGTGGTGGTGGAGTCGGGTCGTCCGGTGCCAGTGCGGACGTGGGGACCCTGCCCAGTCCAGCTGCCCCGCTGCCTCCACAGTCGCAGCAGCAGCAGCAGCAGCAGCAGTCGCCGCAGCCGCAGCCTCCGCAGCAGCCGCAGCAGCCGCCGCAGACGAGGCAGGCGAGTGCTCTCCCGCCTGGGTGGCCTGGAGCTGGTGGTGGTCGTGCGCGTGGTGGTGCGCCGGGTGGTGGTTCTGGAGGCGGGCGCTGTCAGTACCAGATCCAGACCGGTCCTCGCCGCGGTTTCGTTTGCGGTAAGATCGGTCATTCCACTCCTCGCTGTTTTCGTCGTCTGGACGACCTGTTCCGTCAGCGCTTTGGCCCGGCGCCCGACCTCCCGGACTGGCACAGCTTGCTTAGGCGTAGCATTCAGATTTTTGACTTGGACATGGATGCCATTGTAGCAGCCTTGCATGTAATGTATGCTGATGACTCTAGTGTGCTTCCCTCTTATTACCCTATGTTGCCTAGTGTAGATGTACCTGTCGTAGCCTCCCCTGCTGCGTCAGGCGTAGGATCTCCTGCTTTGCTTAGCCTCGGTGCTTCCACCGCTTCACTGCCGCCTCGCGCGACTGCTGCGCTTTCCTTCACCTTGGACTCTGGCGCCTCCCGGTGTTTCTTCCGCGACTCCACGACGCTGACGCCGCTGCCTGTTCCCGCTGCAGTTACTCTTGCTGACCCCTCCGGTGGTCCCGTCGTTGCCCGCAGTTCCACCTCCCTTCCCTGTCCGGCGGTTCCTTCAGGTTCGCTCACAGGTCTGCATATCCCCTCGTTCTCCAGGAACCTAGTTGGTGTCGGCTGCCTCCAGGACCTTGGCGTCACCACTACGTTCCCTGGTCACGAGCGGTATGCTGTCTGTACCGAGGCCGCCACTGGTGCCCCCCTTACCACTTTCCCCCGGGACCCGGTGTCCGGCCTGTTCACACTTGACACCGCGACTTCCCCGGCTGGGTCTTCCCCCCCGGTCGCTGCGTCCACCCAGGTCGCTGCAGCGTGCTCCTGTCGGTCCCTCACTCACCCGACTCTCCTTTGGCACCACCGCCTTGGTCACCCTGCACTCCCGCGTCTGCGTCACATGTCCCAGCACGGTCTCGTCCTTGGTCTCCCCGGTTCGTTCCCCGAGTTTCCCTCCTCCCCCGCCCCCCCGTGCACGCCTTGTGTCGAGGGCCGGCTCCGCCGTGCCCCTCACTCCTCCTCGTTTCCCCCTACCACCGCACCACTGCAGACTCTGCACATGGACGTCTGGGGCCCAGCCCCGGTCCATGGGCCGCGTCGCGAGCGCTTCTTCCTAGTGCTTGTCGACGACTTCACGCGCTACACCACCGACTTTCCCCTGGAGCGGAAGGCCGACGTGCCTGACGTTCTCATCCCCTGGCTTGTCTCTGCTCGCGTCCACCGCGGTCTCCCTGCCTTGCGCCTCCACTCCGACCGGGGTGGCGAGTTTGCCTCAGGTGTCCTTGGTCGCTTCTGTCGTACGGAGGGCATCACCCAGACGTTTACCCTGCCGGACTCCCCGCAGCAGAATGGGGTCGCTGAGCGACGCATCGGTTTGGTCATGGAGGTGGCTCGCACCTCCATGATCCACGCCGGTGCACCCCATTTTCTGTGGCCGTTCGCCGTGCGCTACGCCGCTCACCAGCTTAACCTGTGGCCGCACCCCCAGCGGCCGCCGGTTTCGCCGACCCTTCTGTGGACCGGGTCCCCTGGTGACGCGTCTGCGTTCCACGTCTGGGGCTGCCTTGCTCACGTTCGTGCCTCTGGCACGGACAAGCTCACTGCCCGCACCCTCCCCTGCGTCTTCCTCGGTTTCCCCCTTGACGCGTCCGACTGGCACTTCTACCACCCGCCGTCTCACCGCTTCTTTCACTCTCGCGACGTCACCTTTGACGAGTCCGTCTCCTTCTACCGCCGCTTCCCCCACCGTGGTCCCCCGGTTACTCCCCCCCTGTTCCTGGTCCCTCCTTCCCCGGTGGTCCCTGCCCCTCCCCCCCCCCCGCCCCCCGTCCGGCCCCCTCTGGTGTGTCTCACGTCACCCCCCTCCCGTCGGTCGTCCCGGTCGACGAGTCTTCTGACTCTGGTAGTCCTCCGGCGCAGTCCTCGCCGTCTGTCCCTCCCACGGTGTCTCCTCCTCCACCGCCTCCGCAGCCGCCGTCGCCGCAGCTGCTGCAGCCGTCGTCTCCACCGCCGCCGCCGTTGCAGCCGTCGTCTCCGCCGCCACCGCCGTCGCGGCCGTCGCTGCAGCCGCCGCCGCCGCCGCCGCAGTCGTCGCTGCCGCTGTTTGTGGACTCTGGGGGTGCTGGCGTTGAGGTGGGTACTCGTCCCGGGGCTCCTGTCGTGGCTTGTCCCGGCGGGCCTGGGGGTGGTACCGGTGCCGGCGGGGTTTCGTGCTCTGGGGGTGTCCCTTCTGGGGGTGCCGGTGTGGAGGGTTCGGGAGGTAGCAGTCGCGCAGCTTGTGGCCCTGGCGTTGGTGTTGTGTCGCCGCAGCAGCAGTCCCCGCCGGTGTCCGCCCTCCGTCTGCTCGGCCTTCCGTCCCCTGACCCTGCGCCTGTTCCTCACCTGCCGTCTCCTCCTCTTCCCGTCTACGGCCCCGTGTTCCCTCCGCCGGCCTCGTCCCCGGCTCGTTTTCCCCCTCGTTCCCCACCAGTGTCCCCTCCTCTGTCTCCTGACCCGACGCCTCCCTCTCACGTCTGGTCTTGCCGCCCCTCCCGTGCTCGTCCTGTCTCCCCCGTCCCGCGCTCTCACCCTATGTTGCTCCGGTCCCACGTGTCTCGTCCTCCCCTCCTCCCGTCTCCTCCTCTGTCCTCTCTTGTTGTTGCGTCTCCTCCTCTGTCTGACTACTTTCGTGCCGCTCGTCCTCTTGTTCCTCGGGTCCTTGCCTCTCTGGTTACAGACCCGTCTGTTCCAGTGTCGAGTCTTGACGCCCTTGTCGCTGCGGTCGCTGACTTCGCCTCTACCCGCCGCCTTGACTACGCTACCGCTCTGGTCTCCGACCCTGCCTGTCCTCCGTCTGTCGGGGGTGCTCCTGCCCTCGGCAGTGACGTCCTGGAGGACCGCCAGTTTGAGCTTGCTTTCCTGTCCGAGGCTGCTCCCCATCTCTGTTCCATGCTGCTCGTCCCTGAGGGTGACCCAGACGCTTTCGACATCCCGACCCCTCGTACTTACGCTGAGGCGGTTTCGGGACCCTGGGCCTCTCAGTGGATAGCTGCCATGGAACAGGAGATGGCATCTTAGAGATCCACCGGCACCTTCGTCGACGCAGTTCCCCCACCTGGGGTGAACGTGGTCGATGGCCGTTGGCTCTTCAAGGTGAAGCGCCCTCCTGGAGAGCCGCCTGTGTTCAAGGCGCGCTACGTGGCTAGAGGCTTCAGTCAGCGCGAGGGGGTGGACTTCTTTCAGACTTTCGCTCCTACGTCGAAGATGACTACTCTTCAGGTTCTGTTACACGTAGCGGCTCAGCGTGACTACGAGCTTCACTCCCTCGACTTCTCCACTGCCTTCCTTTAGGGCAGCCTTCACGAGCAGGTCTACCTGCGTCGTCCTCAGGGCTTTACTGGCACTTTCCCCCCTGGGACCCAGTGGCTTCTGCGGCGTCCAGTCTACGGCCTGCGCCAGGCGCCTCGTGAGTGGCACGACACGCTGCGTGCTACCCTTGCTGACCTGCAGTTCTTTCCGTCCTCTGCAGACCCCTCGCTCTTCGTTCGTGCTGGCCCGACTCCGTTCTACATCCTTGTCTACGGAGACGACCTGGTCTTTGCCACAGCTGACAGGGACGCACTGGCCTCCGTGAAGGCAGAGCTGTTGAAGAGACACACCTGCACTGACCTTGGAGAGCTGCGCCGTTACCTTGGCTTGCAGATCTCCAGGGACAGAGCCGCGCGCACCATCACCCTGACTCAGTCACACTTGGTGCGCCAGGTCCTTCAGAGGTTCGGCCTTCAGTTCTCCTCCGCACAGCCCACCCCTCTTCCTCTGGACCACAGACTCTCCGCTCCAGTTCCTGAGGAGTCGGTAGATCCCAGTGGTCCTTACGCTGAGCTAGTGGGTTGCCTCATGTACCTGATGACTTGCACTCGCCCAGATCTCGCATACCCTCTCAGCATCTGGGCTCGTTTCGTGGCCACAGGCAGACACCGACCTCAGCACTGGTCTGCCGCTAAGAGGGTTTTGCGTTATCTTGCAAGTACATCGGGCATGGGGTTAGTGCTAGGCGGACGCAGGCCAGTGGTCCTTACTGGACACACAGACGCTTCTTGGGCAACGACGCCGAGACGCTCAGGTCTTCCCAGGGCTACTGCTTTAGCCTTGGCTCAGGTGCTGTCTCGTGGAGAGCTACCCGCTCCTCGTCTGTTGCCCAGTCCAGCTGTGAGGCTGAGATCTACGCCGGTGCCATGGCGGCACAGGAGCTCCGCTGGCTGACCTTCTTGCTCACTGACTTAGGTGAGAGGCCTAGCTCTGCCCCGGTCTTGTACGCTGACAACAGGGCCATGATCCTCCTGTGTCAGGAGCCTCGACTCGAGGGTAGAGCGAAGCACATCCAGCTGCGGTACTTCCTCCTGCGCGAGCTCCAGCAGCGTCGCCAGGCTCGCGTAGTACACTTGGCCTCCGGTGCCAACACAGCTGATATCTTTACGAAGGCGCTTGCGCCTAAAGATCATCAGCGGCACTGTGTACAGCTTGGTCTGGTTCCTGTAGTCCCTCACTTACTCGGGCCTTGACTTTGTACTGTCCTATATATATGTGTACACTCAGACTGGACTTGTGTCCTCTCACAGTGGTTGGACTAGTAGTGCCGCCCTGTACTTGTTCTTGTCTTGTCTGTACTCCTTCTGACTGGTCTTTTAGACCCTTGTCTCAGAGGCTGGACTAGTAGTGCCGCCCTGAGCTGCTTGTTTAGGACATTCCCCTATGCAGTCCAGGGGGTGTGTCAAACATGTTTATTGATCATGTTTGTATAGACTGTATAGGGTAACCTCCTAGAGGGTACAACATTTAGGTATATGTGCATGTACTCTCTAACTCTATCATTATTCAATTCTAGTTTTGAGAGGGAGGTGCAGTACTAGTATGTGTGTCTCAGGGTCCGTACGCGCTGCGCTCTGAAAACTCAGTATCCGCAAACTACGAAGTCTGAGATTCTCAGGATTAAAAAACATATAAGTCTGAAGGGTTCAGCATTCAGAAAATGGCAAGTCTGAAAAATCAGGATCGGCAAAAAAATAGGTCTGAAATTTCAGACAATCAGACTAAAATAGTCTGATAAAATCAGCCCTGCTCAGGTTATTCAACATTCGACTACCCACAAGTTCATGTGCTCAGGTTCACTCCTATAAGACTTCCGCTTTCTTACCAGTCTACCATTCCAGTAAAGATTCTTGGTTAAGTACTTGTGGTTGCAGATTCTATACTTCGTCTCCTGCAACACCTGTCAAATTATTACACTATTAACGGCTTAGACTTCGATGTGAAAATTCCGCGTTTCACTGATTTTTTTTACAAAAATTAGATGCGGCTACACGAAATACATTTTAAAAAATAAGGGTGCGCTTATAACCAAATAACAGATACAGGCGCACTTGCACTCCATAAGCCCAGTGGGCCAAATAAAGGTATGCGCCTATATCCGGGGGATTACGGTACCAGCATGGCAATGGTGCAGCCAGCCAGACTTTGGGTGGGACTCTAGAACACTTACCGGGGGTGGGGGGCTAGCATAGCAAGTACTCTCAATCAAACTGGCTACAGGAGGGCCAGCACAAACCCAACCAAGGTCAGCAGCACATGAAACGCCGTGTACCCTGGAGCTCTGTGATAACCAGACTTGGGTACCATTGGGATGGACTCTGGCACTGCTGTACAGTTATCGAGGAGGATGTAGCCCGGGGGTGGGCCAGCACAGTCAATCAGCAAAGGTTCCTCCTCCCGCTCCCCTCTCCCCCCACCACTCCCCCCATCCAGCACAACGAGGTCAGTCAGCTGGTAGGCCGTGAAGGGCACTGGCTGCCACACCACTGCCTTCAGTGTCACCACCTCCTCCGCTGCACTCCCTGCTGTTATCGGCGGTACTACTCCTGCTGCTGTCGCTCCTGCTCCTGCTTTTCTGCTAGATCCTGCTCCCCCTCCCCTGCTCCCACTGACTGCACTCCTTGTTACAGCCGTTGCTGTGCTTCCATTCACCGCTGCTGCTGCTACAGTCACACTGTAGCTGATCCCCGCCCCCTCCACCACACTCGCCTTCGCTGCAATCACATCCAGTAGAGTCAACTCCAGCACGCCTCTGTTGGCCGTATTGGCCTTTTGCAGCGCCAAGAGAGCGAGGGGGCGGATGGTTGAGTCGGTGGCAGCAGCAGGGACGAGCACCCACCCCTCATCCATGCACACCCCTGCCATCCCTGCTGCCACGTCCCACTGAATGCTGCCGCTGCTTCTGCTGTTGAACTTGCTGTTGAAACTGCTGCTATTGCTGCCACCACCAACGCCACTGCTGCTGCTGCTATTGCCACCACCGGTGCTGCTGTTTCCAGGAGCACTGTTGCTTCTGCTGCTGCTGCTGCTCCCATTCGTCACTCCACACCCCCCTGCTACAGCCACTCCCATCTCTGCGTCTGTAAGATTCCGCTGCGTCCTCCGCACCACTGTAAAGGCTGCGACATTGACGAAGCCTGTCCCTGGCGTCTCCAACACATGCACAGCATACTGCGCTGCCACTTGGGAGACCTGGTCTGCTGCCAGAAGCGTGAGGTTGTACTCTGTGTCGCTCGGGATGAGCTTCTGAGCCTCCAGCACTGAAATCAGGCGCAGGCTGGAGTTCCGTAAGGGGGGGAGGGGAGGAAGGGAGAGCGGCCAAGGACGTGACATCGGTGACAATCAGGGGCATACTGTGCTGCCTTGCGGGGTGCCTCGTCTGCTACCAGAAGCGTGAGGTTGTATTCTGTGTTACTCGTAATGACCTCCTGTGCCTCGAGCACTTGACTCACCTTACTCCAGCACACACTCACTCACCACCCCTCTGTCGAATCAGCAGCTCGCCACACGGCACCGGCTCCAGCAGCAGCACCACCACCACCAACAGCACATTTGAATCACCTCTTCCTCATTCTCACATGTGACCGCCCCTTGTGCCGCTCGCTGCACGCCCTCCCTCTCGAGTCAGCAGCTCGTCACACGGCACCGGCTTCAGCAGCAGCAGCAGCAGCAGCAGCACCACCACCACCACCACCAGCCTCACAAGAGCCAATTCACGCACCTTCCTGTTGTTCTCTGACTCCACCGCCCCTCGCGCCACTCGCTGCACGTCCTCTCCCCTGGGGTCAACGTAGATCAGCATCTCTTCACACACCAGCGGCGGCCCCAGCAGCACCACCCGCCTCAGCGCCGCCTCCACCTCCTCCCTTGTGCTCGCATGCTGCGACCCTGCCTGCATGGCGAAGGACGACAGGCTGTTCTCTCCTGCTGAGCCTGCTCCCTTCCCTCCTGCTGCTGCTGCCGCTGTTGGTGCTGCTGCTGCTGCTGCTGCTGCTGCTGCTGCTGCTGGGAGTGCAGCAGCCCTTGCTGCTGCCTGTGCAGCCGCCAGAGGTCGCCACGACAGGTGGGCGTCGTAGGAGGCAATGACGCCCGTGAGCAGGCTGAGGGCGGCCAGCGAGAGGTGGAAATCCGTCGTGCCTGGGGTGCTACCTGCGCTCTCGTAGCCTGTGTCGGTGCGCTCTGTGTAGATGAGTTGCACCACGTACAGGCTGTCGTTCTGGCGTGGGGAGAAGGGGAGAAGGGGAGAAGGGGAGAAGGGGAGAAGGGGGGAAGGGGAGAAGGGGAGAAGGAAAGAAGGGGAGAAGGCGGGAAAGGGAGAAAGGGGGAAGGGGGGAATGGGAGAAGGGGGGAAGGGGAGAAAGGGGGAAGGGGAGAAGGGGGGAAGGGGAGAAGGGGGGAAGGGGAGAAAGGGGGAAGGGGAGAAGGGGGGAAGGTGAGAGGGGGGGAAGGGGAGAAGGGGGGAAAGCGATGACGCTGTTGAGAAGGTTGAGGGCAGCCAGGGAGAGGTGGTAACCCTTGGCGCCCGGAGTAGCACCCGCACTCTCGTAGCCTGTGCCTGTGCGCTGTGTGAGGATGAGTTTCACCAGGTGCAGGCGGTCGTTCTGGCGTGGGGAGAATGGAGGACGGGAAGACGACTGACTCAGGGCGCAGGCGGTCGTTCTGGCAACGGGAGAGAGGGAGACGGGGAGAAGAAGAGGAGGGCGGGGGACCGAAGGTGATTCGGCATCACTATTTAGGAAGGAGCTGGTTGCCTCACTTTGGCCCGTTCAGTTGTGCTCCGCTACCGCGATTCGAGCCCAGGCCATTCCTTTCCTCGTCGCTGAGTGGGCGATCAAGAGTTTATCTCTTGAAAGAGTGCATCGCGCTTCACCTTGTCCTGGTCGTGTTGCTCCACCGCGATTCGAACCATGGCCGTTTTCTCCTCTCTTCCAATCAGCCAGCGTGTCATTAAGAGTCCACCTCTTGAATGAGTGAATCTAGCTTCCCCTCGGCCTCACCTTGGCCTGGTTGTGCTGCGCCACCGCGAATCGCGCCATGGCCGTTGCCTCCTCGTCGCTCGGCATCTCCAGCTCCCTGCTTGGAGGGGAATCGCCTGCTGCTGCCAAGGGACGCAGCAGACCACAGGCCGCATGACACGTGGACGCCACGTGGCAGAGGATAAGGAGGCCTAGCGGAATGGACAGGGACCGCAGCCGCATGTCAACGCGACGCCTCATGGTCACGAGCGTAAGTTGTCGAGTGCCTTGTAACGCGTACAGATTGCAAGCCTCTTCAGGGGAAGCGTGAATGGGCTCAGAAGCTTCTACGGTCGACAACTCGCATGGTTACCACTAGTAGCGTTTGGCTTCGCAGAAAGGAATCCTCCAGAACTGACAAGAGCCTGAGGTTGTGAATCGAGCAAATACGCGAAACTGGCTAAGCGCATCTCGGAACTCCAGGCCAGAAATAACGCTCGCCGGAGTTCGTGGTGGGAAGCCATTGCCAAGTCAGCTGAAGGTGTTTGGGGAGGGGAGATGAACGAGAAAAGAATATACGAGATTTGACGACGAAGAATGCTTGGAGCGCGAACCGGCACAACACGAGCAGTTTCTGCCTTGTTGGACGTTGTTTGCGCCAAGCGACCAGCATGACCCCGAAGGGCCCCGGGGTTTGCTAGCAACGGGAAACTGAACTCGCCCTGGGCCTGGGGATTAGGAAGGTGTAGCTGACGTCATTTCCTTGCCCCCAGGCTATGATAGCAAAGGTGGGCCCAACTTGAACCTTTGCCTTCTAGAATCAGTCTTAGGGAGTGTCCCCAAAAATCGTTTACCCGTTTTTGACACGCGGAGCCTTTTGATGGTACGCAATGTGAATCGATTTTGAAAATGATGCCGATTTGGCAACAGCTCCGAAATGAAGGGTACAGTTTGAAAGGACAGCACCAAGCACAGACATAGGAGCGGGTAACGGGGTCCCGCCATGCGAAACCGCGCGATGCGCGCTTAACAAAATGAGGGCCAATCGGCGTAGCGGGGCTAGGTTCTTCGCTAGCGACGTGTTATGATTTAGAAAATGTCAATGTACTAGAACGTGAGAATACAATGTCACTATTGCCATGAAAGCACGAGGTTATATAGGAGTGGACGTAATAGGGCGATAACCTCGGGACGTGGTTAGGTTCGGCAATGTGGCGACGCTGTCGGGCGCGACTCGAGAAAGGGTTGGGCCGAAAATGTAGGCCGAACGTGACGAGTCGAAGTGTTCGGGTGTACGCGGTAGCGGCC
The DNA here is from genome assembly GCA_027943415.1 of Closterium sp. NIES-67. Classification (NCBI taxonomy): domain Eukaryota; kingdom Viridiplantae; phylum Streptophyta; class Zygnematophyceae; order Desmidiales; family Closteriaceae; genus Closterium; species Closterium sp. NIES-67. The sequence goes on from BQMB01001793.1 coordinate 77,904, forward strand.
GACTCAGTAAGGAATGGAAATTCCTTACACTACCCCCCCCTCTTAAACGAAGCCCTGGGCATCGGGGACATGCCGACGCTGGTAATATGCCGTTAGAATCGGATGTGATTCTAGGTCAGCGAGGGGCACCCAACTGTCGTCTTCGGACGTGCGATCGCGCCAGCGGATGAGGAAATCAACCATCTGACGGTTCAGCTGCGTGGTGATGCGATGGCCGAGAATTTTCAAGGGCTCGGTCGACGGTTCCTGCAGAGGCGTCAGTTGCGGTACTCCACGGTTGCGTGCCAAGTCCGATGAACTCGGGACGTAGGGTCGGAGAAGACTGACGTGAAAAGCCGGGTGATGGCGCCAATCAGCCGGTAGCCGAAGATGTACAGTGACAGGTGTCACGAGGTTGGTCACTTGAAAAGGTCCGCAGAATCTTGGTCGGAGTTTGCTCGGGATCGGCAGCCGCAAATTGCGGGTGTCGAGGAGGACCAGATCGCCCACTTTGTAAATGACGTCGCGTCGATGTCGATCGGCTTGTCGGCTTGCAACTAGGTTAGCTTTCCGAATGGCCTCAGCTGCTTTTTCGCGAGTGGCGAGAATGTCTTCAGCAAATTTCTGGGACCGGGGCACTGGTGACTCGATGTTCGGTGTAGAGGGTACTACCGGGTCCTGTCCGTAGTTGAGGAAAAATGGGGAGTGATTGGTTGTAGCTGAGGTCGCGTTATTATACGCGAATTTGAGTAGCGGTAGAGATTTCTCCCATGTCGAGGGGTCAGTACAGGTAGTGCGAATGAGCTGCTCCATGGTTTGGTTAACGCGTTCGGTCTGCCCGTCGGTTTGTGGGTGGTAGGCGGATGAAAATTGGAGTTTGGTTCCGAACTGGTCCCACAGGTGGCGCCAGAAATTCGATGTGAATTTTGGGTCGCGGTCCGAAATGATGGCGGAGGGTAGTCCGTGTAGTCGGATGACGTTCGCGATGAACAGTTGCGCAGTTTGTTCGGCAGTGATTGTCTCTTGGCAGGCGATGAAGTGCGCCATTTTTGTGAGTCGGTCAACGACCACGAGGATGGCGTCGTTTCCGCTGGGGCCGGCCGGCAGTCCTGTCACGTAGTCCATCGTGACGTGTTGCCAGGGTCGCTCGGGTGGATCCAACGGCTGTAGTAGTCCGGCTGCTCGCTGATGCGACGATTTCATGATCTGGCAGGCAGTGCAGGAGGACACGTACTTGCGCACGTCATCGGCCATGTTCGGCCAGTAATAATTCCGCTGCAACATCTTCGTGGTTTTATCGACGCCGAAATGTCCTGAGGTAGGGTTGTCGTGGGATTCCTGGATTAGGAGGGTACGAAGTAAATCGTAGCCGGGTACCCAAATGCGAGAAGTGCCATGCTTATAAAAATATGGCCCGGTGGCTGTGGTATGCTGTTGATGGATGGCTGAGCGGAAAAAGGGATCAATCTTGTAGCCGTGGGTGAATAGTCCCGTAAGTAATGGGTTGGTCTGGGCGATTAGTATCGCGGCGGTATGGACTGTAGGGCGGGTCAAGGCATCGGCGATATTATTGGCACCTCGTTTGTAGGTGATGGTGTAGTGGAAGTTGGACTCGAGGAAATCGAGCCATCAAATCTGTCGTGGGTTGAGATTCGGTTGGGCGCGCAGGTACTGTAAGGATTTGTGGTCCGTCCGCACCGTGACGTCAGCTCCGGTCAGGTAGCACCGCCAGGTCTTAAACGCGTGGACGATCGCCAGCATCTCCTTGTCGTGCACTGTATAGTTTTTCTCCGCGCCTTGCAGCTTCCGTGATTCGTAGGCGACCGGTTGTAACCCGTCGCCGAAATCCTGTAGTAGAACTGCACCGATGGCGATGTCGCTGGCGTCGGTGACGACTTCGTATGGACGGTTGGGATCGGAGATGCGAAGTACGGGCGGGGACGTGAGGGCGATTTTGAGTTGGTCGAATGCAGCTTGCTGCTTCTCACCCCACCAAAAACAATCGCGATCCTTCAATCGGTCCGTTAGTGGTGCAGATAACCCTGCCATATTGGGGATAAAGCGGCGGACGTAGTTGACAAAACCCTGAAAACTTTGGAGTTCCTTGAGGTTGGTCGGCGGCTTCCATTCCTGTATGGTCTTGATTTTCCTGGGGTCGATTTTCACGCCTTCGGTGGAGACGACGTGCCCCAAAAACTCCAACTCTTGCTTAAGGAAATCGCACTTAGACCCTTTTGTGATGAGCCGATTCTTGTGCAGCAGCGTGAAGACCGCATCAAGATCCTTTAAGTGCTGCTCCCTGCTGCGGCTGTAGATTAGGATGTCGTCGAGGTAGATAATTACGCATTTATCCAGGAGTTCGCGGAAAACACCGTTCATGGTCATCTGAAAAGTCGAGGGCGCGTTCGTGAGCCCAAAAGGCATCACCAAGTATTCGTAACTACCGTAGCGGGTTCGGAAGGCGGTCTTGTGGCAATCCTCGGTGGCGACGCGAATCTGGTGGTAACCTCCGCGCAGATCGATTTTCGAGAAGAATTTGGCTCCACGAAGTTGGTCGAGTAGGTCGTCGGCTCGCGGGATCGGGTAACGGGACTTGATGGTGATGCGGTTCAGTGCGCGGTAGTCGATGCACATACGGAATCCGCCATCTTTTTTCGGTGTGAACAGTATGGGGGCGGCGTATGGGGATGTGCTTGGTCGGATAAAACCTTTCGTCAGGAGGTAATCCAACTGCTGCTGTAATTCCTCGAGTTCCGGTTGGCTGAGCCGAAATTGTCGCTGTACTGTCGGTTGTGCGCCTGGTTTTAGTTCGATGCGGTGGTCTTCGGGTCGGCTTGGGGGAAGTCCGGCGGGTAGGTCGTCCGGGAAAATCTCGGGGTATCTTCGAATGAGTTCCGCTAAATCCGGAGGGACGGCTTCACACAGCTTCGTGATATCTTCCGCTGTTATCGGCGACGTCACTTCGCGAAGATCGATGGCGTATGCTGCTGCTCCCGCTTTTATCGCGCGCTTGAAGGTGATCGCGTGGACTTGGGTGCTTCGCATGCGGGGTCCCATCCATTTCGGTAATTCGTGATAGTGCCCATCGATCTTGATGCTGCAGCTGCCCGTCGTCCAGTCGATTCTCGGGTTGTACTGTCGCAGCCAGTCCCGTCCCAGCAGCACGTCGCATCCGTCGAGTGTAGCCGCCAGCAGCCCCATCCGAAATTTTACGTGCTCGCCGCAGTGGAAACTGACGTGCTCCACCCGCTCCCGTATAGCCAACGGTGTACCGTCGACCAATCTTGCGTCGATTTCGGGTAGACACTTTAATAAAGGGATACCCATTTTCTTAGCCCTGTCGAGCTGTATGAGACTGTGACTCGCGCCTCCATCCACGAATATTTTCAGCAACACCCCGTTGACTTTACCCTCCACCAACACAGGGTGGTCAGCAGTTTCGTCCCCCTTATTCGTCCGGGTCCGGTCGATTGCAGCAATCGGGATCACGACCCGGTGGGGACTATGTGGTTCGGGCGAGGAAGCCTGCCCGTCAGTAAGGGGCCCGGTACTTACTGACGCGACCCATTTCCCGGTCGCTCCTCCGGCTTCTTCCCCATAGAAATCTGGATGGCTATGGACTCTTGGCAGTTGCGTTTGATGTGACCCGGTCGGCCACAGTGGTAGCATAGCCCCGTATTTCGCAGAGCAACTGCGTAAATGTCCACTGCGTCCATCCCTTTTATCGTGGTGCGCTGGTACTGTTCTCGAGGGCGACCTCCGTCGTAGAAGTTCGTCCTCGGCTTCGTGAGCGAATCAGCGGCTTCGGCGAGTTGGATGAAGTCTTGTAACCGTTTTGCAGGTCGTTGTAATTTTATCTGGTACTGTATTTCAGGCTTCAGCCCGCCCATGTACCTGTCGACCTTCTCCAACTCTTGCATGTAGCCACATCGATCCACCAACGTCAAGAATGACGCGGTGTAGTCGGACACAGATCTCAGCTGCTTCCACATGCGTTAAGTTTCGCGCGCTTTGTCTGAGTCAGGAGCATGCTCAAACCGCTTGCGAAGCTCTGCGCACCACGTTGCCCACGTGCGAATGTGAGTTGCACCAAACAGCAAATCTGCCTCGTCTTCGTCGCCGAATTCTTCGGACCACTCATGCTGTCCTTCTGTGCGAGTTGCCGCTGAGTCGACGATGACCTTCCACCACTGTAGAGCGGCCCCTTGCAGCAGTGTCAACGCGTGGCTGATCCGCTTCTGGTCGTCTCGGATGCCCGCCGCGTTAAAGTAGATATTCATGGCGAATATCCACTGCCGCACCGTCACGCCTTTATTAGCTGGGTCGAAAGGAGCGGGTTGCTGATATCTCACGCCGCCACTTGTCGAGCGCGGGGCTGTCGTCGCTAGCCGTGCCAGCTCCACTGGTGTCGGTTGCTGCTCACCCGCCTCGCTTCGTGCATCGTCGCCCGGCTCCTCTGAACGCCTTTCCTGCGCCTGGCGAAGTCGTTGGTTTTCGTCACGGAGGTTGTTGACTACGCTTGTCAAATTATTCAACTGCTCCATTAATGCTTGCAGGTCTACTGTTTCCAGGGCAGATTTCGCAGCAGTCGGGGTTGTCTGTTCCTCAACCGTCGAGTCTACCGGGGCCATGGCGGTCAGGACGGGGCAGAAACTAGCGCACATGCTGTAGTTGTTGACGTAAAAATATTTACGATCAAAGGCAACTGCTGTGCAGCCGTGTTAATCCCCTCTGACCACCCTTAACTAACTAACTGGGAAAACGGAAGGGTCCGAGAAAGGTCGGGCTCTGATACCAGCTGTTATGATTTAGAAAATGTCAATGTACTAGAACGTGAGAATACAATGTCACTATTGCCATGAAAGCACGATGTTATATAGGAGTGGACGTAATAGGGCGATAACCTCGGGACGTGGTTAGGTTCGGCAATGTGGCGACGCTGCCGGGCGCGACTCGAGAAAGGGTTGGGCCGAAAATGTAGGCCGAACGTGACGAGTCGAAGTGTTCGGGTGTACGCGGTAGCGGCCGACTCAGTAAGGAATGGAAATTCCTTACGCAACGTGCGAGGCTGCAAAGTGTCGCTAGAGAATTTTGCTACAGGTGCTTCTGGTGCTGGTTGGCAAAGTGGATTTTTGTGTGGTATATTTTTGTCGTGCGGAGGTACCTGGAAACGTGTGCTGGTGTCCGCTTATTTCGGGTGTGAGCTGGGCGTGTCTTGTTCGGGCATGTTTTATGGTTACACACCTAAAAGTGGTAACTGAACTCGGTATTGAACAAAGCACGTACTTAGGTGACACGCCCTTAGTGTTGGATGACAGTAGAATTACTGTTGTGAATTTCGGATGGAAAGGAGACTGAAATGTGTTTCTCGATTATGATTGGCTGACGCAACAATCAGCTTGGCGAAATATAGTGGACGACACTTCTGAGGGCGTGTCTAGCGCGTTCATTTTGACCTAACACGCGCTTCTGTAACTGCACGGAAAAATGTTACGAGGGATGTAGATATCGCGAGGCTCACCTTTCGACCACAGCGAGCATGCTTGCCTCGGCCTTGTGCATTCTAGCCTTTGACACGAAAAATGCTCTGCGCAGCTAAAAACAACAGATATTGGCGAAAGAAGAAATGGAGTTACGGTATTACGAGCTTGGAAAATGAGGCCTCACTGTATTTGCCACGGCATTGACGAATCTGCCCGAATCTGTTTTTACTTTTCGCCTGCTAGGATTTGTCGTTTCTGGCAGGAGTTCATTTCGGGTACGATTTCCAGCCGCTTTCGAAACGTACGCAACACGACTGCTGGCACGCTTCGATAGCGTCCGCTAAGAACGCGCACTTTTCGAGCGGGTCCTAAAAGACACGAATTTTCGGGTTACCACCCATGCATGATGTATTTGTCACGCCAACTGAATAGTATAAGAACGCGCTGGACACGCCCTGCGTGCTCGCGACTTGAGCGACTCGCGCATCAAAAGGATCGCATGTGCGATATTTTTCCCTGAAACCCAACTGGATTTTCAATTTGGGACAAGCTTTGCTTTTGAGGTTTCAGGGGGGGGTTGAGAAACAGTGCGACACTTCGCGAGCTGTAAGACGAGCAATATAAGGAATAACAAATCCTTAGTGCGCTACATTACGACGAGTACATCCGAATACTTCAATGTCGCAGGTTCGGCCTACCTTGTCGGCCCAAACCTCCCCGAGTCGCGTTGCGGCACCCTCGCCACCCATCCGAGCCACCTCACGTCCCAAGGTTCTCGCCCTAGCTCGTCCTAGCACAAACGTGCCCGATTTTAGCCAGTTCGCTCATCACTTGCTGACAATCATTATCTAGGTTGAATTCCCATTATTCTGTCGACTGTTCCATTCCCACTCATAACACTTGGTATTCAAAGCCACTTTCCTCATGCAGTAGCTTCCCACTGCCCGAGAATTTTTATTAGGGGGAGGGGGGGGGGTGGGGGGGGGGAAGGAGGGATGGCTGGTGGGCTGCGTGGCTGCACACCTGTTGGTTCAGAGCTAATTCGTTAGCTTGTCCGACTAAGGCGTGTGCGCTCCCTTCGTCGTCAGACCCCTTGCCTTTAGACGGCATGGATTGGTCGTATCCTCCCTCCCCCCCAGGAATGGACAGCTGTGGCTGTCAAGACATTAATTCGCCAAGTGAGTTGGCGAATTATGCATTTAATTCGTTGGATTTTGTGTGGCAACCGGATTCGTCGTCATATGGCGGGAAATCTTCAAGCAGCTCGCCAGAAGACGTCATCAACGATTCTACAAAAAAGCGAATGCTAGCCCAACTACGTGCGAAGATTTTGGCGTTCGCCAGGCGAACGTGTGATGCGTTACAAGTGTACGAGGGAAAGCGCGGGGAGCGAGAGGCACGAAGATTTCGCCGGCGCTCTGTTCAGTTGAGAACCGACAACCTCGGAGGATTGGGCGGCCTTGGTGTGTCGTCGCGCCCTGGTAACTTCGGCGAGGGGACAACGGCAGTGGGTCGGCGCAGCCTTGATTCGACGAAAAATCAGGAAACAATAAACTTCGACAACGACCAATTTTCGTACAGCACCAGGATGGCAATGGGACGTCACCGGCACGTGTCAAACAGTTGGCAGCTGGATTGCAGTCAGGCTTTACGCGTGGTCTGCAACCTGCTGACAATGTACCTGTTGTTAGAGTCGCGGGGAAAGTTGTGACTAAGGGAAAATGTCGGGGGATACAAAACTAGGACTGTACTCACTAAGAACTAAACTAGCTAGGCTATAAACAAATATGACCTAGGTAAGCTATATAAATATATTTGTTGACACCTGCATGCCCGACCAAAGTTTCATGACGAGGAAACCAGTTCGAGAAACGACAGCCGGGGCCCCGCGATAAAAGGGACATGGGGCGCAACCCATGGATGTTGCAAAAGAAATTTCGGCCGGGTTTGTCGCGCGCGTCTCCCTCGGTCACCGAAAGGGCGAAGTTTTCAGATTCTAGAAGTAAAAAGGTTGCGACGAAGGGAAAGTTCAAGACAGCGGATTCAGTCGTGCGACAGTAGCGGTTTCGCTACCGGTTGACGGAGATTCGTTTCCACCGACTCACAACGGCCTCCGTCTAGGAGCAGTGGTGATTTATGGGGTCATTTCAGCTTCCAGATCCATAATTTGTGGTGTCAGAGGGGACTAGCACGGCTGCGCAGCGGTTGGCTGGAAGTTAATATTTTAGCTCCACCGGCTAAAGGCGTACGCGCCAGCTTTTGCTCCGTCCTACCCCAGATTTATCGTTTTACAGCTGTTTACGTACCGACAAAAGAGCGAAGTTGGGTGAACGACGACCTGCCGAAAAAAGTCGGGAAAGCTGTGAAGAAATAATTGAAGACGAGATTGTTGCAGCTGGAGCTCGACACTGTATCCGAAGTTTTCGGCGTGCGGCTAAGCAGAGGGAGTTGACCCTGATTTACTATGATACGTGATAATGCCTAGGACCTGTTTGGTGTCATGGCGAACGCTAAGATGGATGAACGTCGGCGCGCTGCAAAAACACCCGGTACCAGATGGGAAGTTCTTCGAAAACCAGCGGCACAGCTCTTAAGCACCTGAAGTTTGGGGGTACCTGAGTAGCCGTGAAGAAGAGTTTGGTGTTTGTTAAGTACAGGGTGGAGTTATGAAATTATGGCTACCGTTGCGAACGAGTTCAAGGATTCATAGTTGGAGTTCTACCCGCTATCTTGAGGGTTGCGAGCAACATCGACCGATATTTGCGGAGTAGTTTGGCTTCATGGAGAGCGAAGGAGCGGCAGCTGTTTCGGCTATTTCCGAGAATTCAGCGTGTACGGACAAAGTAGCTGATGGAGCTGTGACCCTAGATTCGGCTTGAGGGTATTTACGGGATTGGTTCAGGACAGTTCATTTTCCATCGCCATCGTCGTCAACCTCTCGCCAACACCCGCTACCGCCCTCATCGTCAATTTGCTTACCTTCGTTCAAAATACTGAACACGACCCCAATTGCGACCGCCATCTGCCAGGAACAGTATCGTATCTACAAGATTTGTGGCCACTGTTGGAGCTGTGTTGGGGCCAGCTTGCAAGCAGTGTTTTGACTCGAGAATTCTCGGTTCCACCGGCAGTTTTTTTGGAGCAGTTGTTGCTGATTTTCAAGACCTCAACGACGATTTACCCTGGAGGTGTAATTCGACTTTGGCGCGCATTTGGGAGTTCTACCGACCTCTTCGAAGCTGAGTTTTATCGGAATTTATGTCGCAGTTGGAGTATTTTACGACTACCTTGGAGCTGTGAGTTACCTGGAGGTCTACCTAATTTGTGGAAGCTGTATTTTCTTGGAGGAGGGGAGAAGTGCAGTTGCGCTGCATTTGTCCTCCGCAATTTCGTCATCGCGTCATTGCTCATTCACCCGCAAGAGTTTCCACCACTGCCCAGTTTGCTCAGCCGAATAATCGACCAACCTTCAACGGCCAAGATCAACTACGATAGTTTTGACAACTTCCAACCATCGGATCAACATAAAATATTAACGGCTGTTCAACTCAAGCTCGTCATGATGACAAGCGTGTGATACTGTCACGTTCTATAGTCTCTGGCATCCAGCATTACCCCTCCAAATTCAAGTCTTTGACAGCCGTTCGATCTGGAGATATCCATCAGATCGATTTCAACAACTTCCCCCCAAACATTGCAGACTAGTGATAATCGCCAAACGGCCAAGATATATTCCGACCAATTTAAGCCGTCGGATTTGGCTTGCCCAAGACTTGTCAAGGAAGGCGTAATCATTACGCTCGTTAGAAGATTCTGAAGACGTAGAGTCACACTCGCGTTCGGATTATTAATCCATCGGGTATCGCCTCTAGTGTACGAAAGGCTTATTTAGAAGGTGGGAGAGTGTAAGAAATACAATTACTTATTGTTCGGCCTATATTGTCGGCCCAAACCTCCCCGAGTCACGTTCCGACACCCTCGCCATCTTAGAATCACGGACTGAATAAAAGCGAGCATACAGGGTGGTTTTGTGCTAGTGTGTTGTACTTTCTATGAGCACGCACCTATCTAGCCTCTAACAACATAACAAAATAAGTTGACACACCCCCTAGGCTAGACAAGAGGCAGTGCCTAGCAAGAGACACACAGCTCAGGGCAGCACTACTAGTCCAACCTCTGAGGAAAGGGTCTGAAGACTAGTCAAAAGAGTACAAACTAGACAAGAGCAACCGAGGGTAGCACTACTAGTCTGGCCACTGGAACAAGAGCCACAAGGCCAGTCAAGAGAATATAAAAAGAGTAGTACACAATCAAGGCCCTAGCAAGTGAGGAGCTACAAGAACTAGACCAAGCTGTACACAATGTCGTAGATGACCTTTAGGCGCAAGCGCCTTAGTAAAGATATCAGCTGTGTTGGCACCGGAGGCCAAGTGTACTACGCGGGCCTAGCGGCACTACTGTAGCTCGGGCAAGTGGAAGTATCGCAGTAGGATGTGCTTCGATCTGGTCAAGGCTCCTAACATAGGAGGATCATGGCCCTCTTGTCAGCGTACAGGACCGGTGCAGAGCTAGGTCGCTCACCTAAGTCTGTAAGCAAGAACGTCAACCAGCGGAGCTCATGTGCCACCATAGCACCAGCGTAGATCTCAGCCTCACAGCTAGATTGTGCAACAGACGACGAGCGGGTGGACCTCCACGAGATAGCGCCTGCACCAAGGCTAAAGCAATAGTTATGGGGGGACCTGAGCATCTCTGCGTCGTCCGCCCACGAAGTGTCTGTGTGCCTTGTAAGGACCACCGGCCTGCGTCCTCCTAGCACTAGCACCATGCCCGATGTACTTGCTAGATAACTCAAAACCCTCTTAGCGGCCGACCAGTGATGCGTTCGGTGTCTGCCTGTCACCACAAAGCGTGCCAGGATAGTGAGAGGGTATGCAAGATCTGGACGAGTGCAAGTTATCAGGTACATAAGGCAGCCCACCAGCTCTGCGTGCGAACCACTAGGCTCTACAGACTCCTTAGGGATTGGAGCCGAGAGCCCATGATCTACTGGTAGAGGTGTAGGCTGTGCGGAGGAGAACTAAAGACCAAATCTCTGAAGGACCTGGCGCACCAAGTGTGTCTGCGTGAGAATGATGGTGTGCGCTACTCTATCCCTGGAGATCTGCAAACAAAGGTAGCAGCGTAGCTCTCCTAGGTTAATGCAGGTGTGTCTCCCTAGCAGCTCAGCCTTTACGAAGGCCAGTGCGTCTCTGTCGGCTGTAGGGAAGACCAGGACGTCTACGTAGACTAGGATGTAGAACGAAGTCTGGCCTGACCGAACGAAGAGCGAAGGGTCTGCAGAGGACGGGAAGTACTGCAGGTCAGCTAATGTAGCACGTAGGTTGTCATGCCACTCATAGGGCGCCTGTCGCACGCCGTAAACCGGACGCCGAAGGAGCCACTCCGTCCCAGTAGCGAAGATGTTAGTGAAGCCTGGGGGACAGCGCGGGTAGACCTGCTCGTGCACACTGCCCTGGAGAAACGCTGTGGAGAAGTCGAGGGAGTGCTCATAGTCCCGCAATCCTGCTATGTGAAGCCGCGCTCGAAGAGTGGTCATCTTCGGGTCGGGGCGAAGATCTGAAAGAAGTCAACACCCTCGCGCTGACTGAAGCCTCGAGCAACGTAGCGCGCCTTGAACACCGGCGACTCTCCAAGAGGGAGCTTCACCTTGAAGAGCCACCGGCCATCAACTACGTTCACACCAGGTGGGGGAACTGCGTCGACGTAGGTGCCAGTGGATCTCCAAGATGCCATCTCCACGTCCATGGCAGCTATCCACTGAGAGGTCCAGGGTCCCGAGGTCGCCTCAGCGTAGGTGCGAGGGGTCGTGATGTCAAGAGCATCTGGGTCACCCTCAGGGACTAGCATCGTGGAGCAGAGATGAGGAGCGGCCTCGGACGTGAAAGCTAACTCGTACTTCTTCTCCTCTAGGACTTCACTACCAAGGGCAGGTGCACCCCCGACGGACGGAGGATGCGCAGGGTCAGAGACTAGAGAAGTGGCGTAGTCAAGGCGGTGGAGACAGGAACGGACGTGTCGATGACAAGAGAAGCGAAGACCCGAGGAACAAGGGGACTAGCAGAATGGAGATACTCAAAGAGAGGAGACGGAGAGACAACAAGGGAAGACTAAGGAGGCGACAAGAGCAACATAGAGTGAGAACGCTGAACTGGGGAGACAAGACGAGCACGAGAGGGACGGCGAGACCAGAAGTGGAAAGGAGGCGTCGTGTCAAGAGACACAGGAGGAGAGTCAGGAGGAGAACGAGGGGGGAAACGAGCCGGGGACGAGTCCGGCGGAGGAAACACAAGGCCGTAGAAAGGCGGAGGAGGTTGCGCGGGGGGAGGCGCAGGCGGGAGTTTGGGGGAGGGAAGATCGAAGAGGTGAAGAGCGGACACTGGCGACGACTTCTACAGCTGCTCTACGCAGACACCAGAGCCTCCAGCCACACCACGGCTACCCCCGGGACCCTCCATGATAGCACCCCCAGGACGAGAACCCTCACTAGCACTGATGCCACCCACAGGACCGCCGGGACAAGCCACGACAGTACCCCCAGGAATAGCATACCTAGAACGAGCACCCCCAGGACTAGCACACCTAGAACGAGCACCCCCAGGACAAGAACCCACTCAACGCCCGCACCCCCAGAGCTCGCGGACCCCTGCGGCTGCGGCTGCTGCTGCTGCTGCGGCGGCGGCAGAGGAGACACCAAGGCGGAGACAGGCGGCGGACCCTGAGCTGTAGGGCCCTCAGAGTTAGCTGACTCCTCCTCCGGGGCAACCGAGGGAAAGGGAGTGACGTGAGACACACTAGACGGGGCAAGACAGGGAGGGAGGGGAGTAGGAGCTACCGGGGGAGTGGGGACAAGGAACTGGGATGGGTTAACAAGGAGACCTCGGTGGGGAAAGCAGGCGTAGAAGGAGACACACTCGTCAAAGGTGACGTCGTGGGAGTGAAAGAAGCGGTGAGACGACGGGTGAAGTGCTAGTGAGACGCGTCGAGGGGGAAGCCAAGGAAGACACAAGGGATGGTGCGGATAGTGAGCTTGTCCGTGCCAGAGGCACGGCAGCCCCAGACATGGAATGCAGGCGCGTCACCAAGGGACCCGGTCCAGAGAAGGGTTTGACAAAACCTACGGCCGATGGGAGTGTGGCCACAGGTTAAGCTGGTGAGCGGCGTAGCGAATAGTGAACGGCTACAGAAAATGGGGTGCATCAACATGGATCATGGAGGTATGAGCCACCTCCATGACCAAACCGATGCGTCGCTCAGCGACCCCATTCTGCTGCGGGGAGTCCTACGACTAGGTGATGCTCTCCGCACGACAGAACTGGTCAAGCCGACAGGAGGTGTTCTAACTGCGACAGTCGGAGTGGGGACGGAGCACTGGCAGGGCACGGTGCACAAGTGCAGCGACAAGCCACGGGAAAAGAGCGTCAGGCACGTCGGCCTTCCGCTCTAGGGGGAACACCGTGGTGTAGCACGTGTAGTTGTCTACGAGCACCAAGGAGTAGCGCTCGCGACGCAGCCCAGGGACAGGGACTGGGCCCCAGAATTCCAGGTGTAGGGTCGGAAGTGGCGCAGTGGTGGGGGGAAACAAGGAGGAGTGAGGAGCACGGCGCAGCCGGCCCTCGACACAAGGCGTGCACGGAGGAGCGGGCGCGGGAGGGAGGGCAGGGAGTGACACAGGGAGACCTAGGACAAGACCATGCTGTGACATGTGATAGAGACGGGGGAGTGCAGGGTGACCTAGACGGTAGTGCCAGTGAAATGACGGGTGAGTGAGCGACCGACACGAGCAAGCCGCAGTGTCTGGAGTAGACGCCGCCACCTGAGAGGACACTCCCACCGGGGGGGACGTGGTGTCCAGCGTGGCCAGACACCGGGTCCCGGGGAAACGTGGTGAGGGGGGCACCAATGGCGTCCTCGGTACAAACTGCGTACCGCTCGTGTCCAGGGAACATAGTGGTGATGTCGAGGTCCTGAAGACAGCCGACACCAACTAGGTTCCTGGAGAACGAGGGGATGTGCAAGCCTGTAAGGGAGCCTGAGGGAACCGCCGGAGGAGGGGTCAGCAAGCGCGACAGATGCAGGGGCGGCAAGTGGCGTGAGCACTGTGTGGTCGCGAGAGAAGCAGGCAGACACACCAGAGTCCAGCGTGAAGGAGAGTGCGGCGGTAGCGCAACCGGCGGAGCGACTAGGGTGGAGCCGAGGCTAAACAAGACAAGAGGTCCTGCGCCTGATGTAGCAGAGGAGCCTAGACTACACAAAGTGGACACACCTACACTAGGCAACACAGGATGATAAGGTTCAGTCACACTAGAGTCATCAGGATACATGACATACAAAGCAGACCTTATCTGATCCATATCCATGTCAAAGACCGGAACAAGTTGACGTTCTAGGCTGTGCCAGTCTAGGAGGTCCGGCGCGGGCCCAAAACGGAGACGGAAAAGGTCGTTGAGGCGGCGGTAGCAACGGGCGGTGGTGTGACCGGGACGGTTGCACTCGGTGCTGCGATGGGGGCTGGTCTGAAGCTGGTACTGACAAGTCTCCGCACATGAGTTGGCACCTGACACCGAGCTGCACGAGCCACCACCACGTCCGACGCCACCAAAGCCGCCAGGTCACCACGGCAGCGGGGGTCCCCACGGCTGCTGCTGGTGCTGCTCCTGCTGCTGCACTAGGGCATGAGCCCCAGCCCCCTCGTCTGTACCACCGGTACTCGCACCACCTCCACCACCTTTGCCACCCCTCCCTCCGCCACGCCCCCCCCCTCGGCGCGGCCCTTACCCTGACGAGGCTGCGCTTAGGCCGCCGCAGTGGACTAAGCAGCAGGGGCTGTCTCAGCGACAGCGGCAGAAACGTCAGAGTAAGTGCAATGGGAGGGAGCATAACCCTGGAAGATAGGGACCGCCACATGACCAATAGGCTGAGCGATAGTGCGCTGGCGGGTCTCTATCGCGGACAGGGCGGTGACAAAGACAGTAAGGGTGAGGTCAGCGGGGTGGAGAGTAAGGAAGTGGTCATGGGCAACAGCGAGGCGGTCACGAAGGCACGTAGCAAGGAAGTAGAGGGTAGCACCGAGGGGGGGAGGCAGTATAGTGAGCTGGGCCTCAATGCTAGCAGCGCTGTAGCTAGTTTCGAGAGCGTGCAGGTGAGTGGTGAGTTCAGCGACAGTGGGGAAGGACGCAAGATCAGGGAAGAGTAGGGGAAGAAGGAGACGACCAGTAGAGGTGGAGGATGGAGTGGAATAGCGCGCAATGACGGCATCTAGGTACTCCTTCGCAGTCTCTACAGCCTGAAAGCAGGGATGCTCGGATAGAGGGAAGGCGTGATTGATAGCAAGCTGCTCAACTACGTCGCGTGACTCCCAGACAGAGCAGGCGAGTGCAGCATCGGCGAAGGCCTCACGCTCAGCAGGCATGGGGCTAGGGGAGCTTACCGGCGACATGGACGGCCAAGGACTGGCCATCCTGGCACTGACCCTTCAGCTGGCGGCGGAGGTCGGCGAGCCACGCCTCGAAGTCGACCGCCCGACCCTCCGCATCCAGGCGGAGCACAGTGTCCGCCATCACCACGACTACAACAGCACGGCGGCACGGTGGCATGGCGACACAGCGGCATGGCAGCACGGCGGCACAGCGGCATGGCAGCACGGCGGCACAGCAGCACGGCGGTGCCACAGCATGGCGGCACGATGACACAATAGCACGGCGGCACGCGGCACCGCTACACGGCGAGTTGGGGCAGCGCAACTCGGGAAGCAAAGTCCGGCAGCAGGGCGGCGACACGCAGGGTCAGTAGAAGTTGGGGGCGGCAGGAGCTGGGGCCGGCGGGAGCTAGGGGCAGGCATGAACTGGGGCCGGTAGGAGCTGGGGCCGGCTCGAACTGGGGTCGGCACAAACTGGGGCCAGCGAGCTGGGCCGGTGAGCGTGGTAGGGGGGCGAGCGTGCTAGGGCCGGCGAGCTAGGGCCGGCAAGCGAGGGCTGGCGAGCGAGGGCCGGCGAGCTGGGGCCGGCGAGCTGAGGCCAGTGCGCTAGGGCTTGCATGGTGCACGAAGGGCCAGCAAGGAGCTAGGGGCCATCGGGCTAGGGCCCGCGCAACGCGCGAAGGGCCAGCGACAAGCTAGGGGCCAGGGACGAGCTAGGGGCCAGCGGACGAGCTAGGGGCCAGAGCGGCGAGGAACGGGGAGCGCGCGGCGCGCGAAGGGCCAGCGGGCTAAGGCTAGCGCGACGCGCGAAGGGCAAGTGGCGAGCTAGGGCCAGCGGGCTAAGGCTCGCGCGGCGCGCGAAGGGCCAGCGGCAAGCTAGGGGCCAGTGGGCTAGGGCGCAGGCACGATAGGGCGGGCGATAGGGACAAGGGAGGTCTAGGGCGGAAGCGCGGTTGAGGGACCTAACCTAGCGTCATACCATCTTAGAATAACAGGTTGAATAGAAACGAGCATACAGGTTGGTTTTGTGCTAGTGTGTTGTACTCTCTATAAGCACGCAACTATCTAGCCTATCACAACATACCGTATTCCCCCGGATATACGCCCCTCCCGTTATTTCGTACCATGGCGCGGTTATCCGGGTAGGCTGCCAAGTCAGATAATCCGATTATAAGCCCCTTGGTTTTGAAATTTCTATTTCCTATACGCACCCCCTTAAAAAAAAAAAAACACGTCAAGGCCAACGAATTCTGAAACCAAAACACATCATAGCGAAACTGTTCAAGTCAAAATTGCCGCGCGAGGAACTGACTGTCAGGTTGGCATAGAGGCATTGCTGTTATTGGGTAGCAGATTGGCAGGCAGGCAAAGTGAGAGTTCTTCCTTCCTCTCACGGCCGCCCCCCATAAGGCCAACTCGTCAGCCACTCGCCATGCCTGGTTGGCTGTCGAAGCCCCCAAAACTCGCAACCACGCCCGTTAGAAACAATTAGCATGCACCTGGAAATCAGATGTGCTACATTTTGATGCCAAAACGAAATTCCTGTAAAATCCATTCAAACCGCACTGTGCCATATGAATTTCAATCGATTAAACACCCCTAGGCATTTTTTGGCCTATATTATATACGCCCCTAGGTCCTTATCATCAAACTGAAAGAATGACTAGAATGTGAGAGTAAAAGGCATTATAACCTACAGGGCTGTACTCTCTAAGGCACAACCCTATATGGTCTACAACATCACACACAAATGTGTTTGACACACCCCCTAGACTGGATAGGGGCAGTGTCTGTTGAGAGACAAGCAGCTCGGGGTGGTACTACTAGTCCAACCTCTGAGGCAAGGGTCTAAAGACCAGTCAAACAAGTACAAACCAAGGCAAGAGCAAGACCAGGGTGGAACTACTAGTCCAGCCACTAGGAGAGGCCACAAGGTCAGTCAGGGTAAAATATATATAAAGGTCTGTACATAATCAAGGCCCTAGCAAGTGAGAGGCTATAGGAACGAGACCTAGCTGTACACAGTGCCGCTGATGATCTTTAGGCGAAAGCGCCTTCGTAAAGATATCAACTGTGTTGGCACCGGAGGCCAAGTGTACTACGCAAGCCTGGCAGCGCTACTGTAGCTTGTGTAGGAGGAAGTACCGCAGCTGGATGTGCTTTGCTCTGCCCTCAAGTCGAGGCTCCTGGCACAGGAGGATCATGGCCCTGGTGTCAGCATACAGGACCGTGGCAGAGCTAGGCCGCTCACCTAAGTCAGTGAGCAAGAAGGTCAGCCAGCGGAGCTCCTGTGCCGCCATGGCACCAGCGTAGATCTCGGCCTCACAGCTAGACTGGGCAACAGACGAGGAGCGAGTAGCTCTCCACGAGACGGCACCTGAACCAAGGCTAAAGCTGTAGCCCTGTGAGGACCTGAGGGTTTCAGCGTCGTCTGCCCAAGAAGCGTCTTTGTGCCCAGTAAGGACCACTGGCCTGCGTCCCCCTAGCACTAACCCCATGCCTGATGTACTTGCTAGATAACGCAAAACCCTCTTAGCGGCCGACCAGTGCTGTGGTCGGTGTCTGCCTATGACCACAAAGCGAGCTAGGATGCTACGAGGGTATGCAAGATCTGGACGAGTGCAAGTCATCAGGTACATGAGGCAACCCACCAGCTCTACGTAAGGTCCACTGGGATCTACTGACTCCTCAGGAACTGGAGTAGAGAGCGTGTGATCTACTGGCAGAGGAGTGGGCTGTGCAGAGGAGAACAGAAGACCGAACCTCAGAAGGACCTGGCGCACCAAGTGTGACTGGGTGAGAGTGATAGTGGCGCAGTTCACCTAGGTCAGCGCAGGTGTGTCTCTTCAGCAGTTCTGCCTTCACGGAGGCTTGTGCGACTTTGTCTGCAGTGGCAAAGACTAGGTCGTCTATGTAAACAAGGATGTAGAACGGGGTAAGGCCAGCATGAACAAAGAGTGAGGGGTCTGCAGAGGACAAGAAAAACTGCAGGTCAGCAAGGGTAGCACGCAGTGTGTCGTGCCACTCACGGGGCGTCTGTCGCAAGCCGTAGACTGGGCGCCGCAGTAGCCACTGGGTCCAAGGAGGGAAGGTACCAGTGAAGCCATGTGGGCGGCGCAGGTAGACCTGCTCGTGTAGGCTGCCCTGAAGAAACGCAATAGAGAAGTCGAGGGAGTGTAACTCGTAGTCAGGCTGTGCTGCTACGTATAGCAGTGCCCAAAGAGTAGTCATCTTTGGGGTCGGGGCGAAGGTCTGAAAGAAGTCCAACCCCTCACGCTAACTGAAGCCTCTAGCCACGTAGCGCGCCTTGAACACAGGCGGCTCTCTAGGGGGGCGCTTCACCTTGAAGAGCCACCGGCCATCGACTACGTTCACCCCAGGTGGGGGAACTGCGTTGACGTAGGTGCCGGTGGATCTCCAAGATGCCATCTCCTGCTCCATGGCAGCTATCCACTGAGAGGCCCAGGGTCCTGAGGTCGCCTCAGCGTACGTGCGAGGGATCAGGATATCGAAAGCGTTTGGGTCACCCTTAGGGACTAGCAGCATAGAGCAGAGATGGGGAGCAGCCTCGGACAGGAAAGCAAGATCGTACTGCCAGTCCTCTAGGACATCACTGCCGAGGGCAGAAGCATCCCCGATGGACGAAGGACAAACAGGGTTAGAGACCAGAGCACTGGCGTAGTCAAGGCGGTGGGTAGAGGCGTAGTCAGCGATCGCAGCAACAAGAGCGTCAAGACGCAAAACAGGAACAGACGGGTCGGTAACGAGAGAGGCAAGGACCCGAGGAACAAGAGGACGAGCTGCACGAAGGTAGTCAGACAGAGGGGGAGGCGCAACAACAAGGGAGGACGGAGGAGGCGATGGCAGGAGGGGAGGACGAGATGCGTGGGAACGGAGCAACATAGGGTGAGAGCGCAGAACAGGAGAGACAGGACGAGCATGAGAGGGACGGCGGAACTAGACGTTAGGCGGAGGTGTCGCGTCAGGAGACAGAGGAGGAGACACAGGTGGAAAACGCGGGGGAAGACGAGCCGAAGACGAGTCCGGAGGAGGGAACACGGGGTTGTAGACAGGACAGGGAGCAGACGATGGAGGAGGCACAAACGCACGGTCAGGGGACGGAAGGCCAAGCAAGCGAAGGGCTGACACCGGCAGCGACTACTGCTGCGGCAGCACGGCAGCGACACCGGGACCGCCAGCTGCTCCACGGCAAACTCCGGAACACTCCACTCCAGCACCCCCAGAACCAGGAACCTCTCCAGCACCGGTACCACCCCCAGGCCCGCTGGGACAAGCCACCACAGGAACCCCACGATGAGCACCCTCCTCAACGCCAGCACCCACAGGGTCAACGAACTGCTGTGCTGCGGCTGTGACGACGGCTGCGGCGAGTGCGGTTGCGACGACGGCTGCGGCGGCAGCGGCGGCTGCGACGACATCTGCTGAGGCAGTGGCGGCGGCTGCGACGACAGAGGAGGAGACACCGGGGGAGGGATGGGCGGCGAGGACTGTGCCACACGGCCACTAGAGTCAGCAGACTCCTCGACCGGGACAACCGACGGGAGGGGGGTTACGTGAGACACACCAGACGGGGCAGGGCGGGGCGGGGGAGGAGCAGGGGCGACTGGGGGAGGGGGAACCAGGAACAGGGGGGGAGTAACCGAGGGACCACGGTGGGGAAAGCAGTGGTAGCAGGAGACGAACTCGTCAAAGGTGACGTCGCGAGAGTGAAAGAAACGGTGAGGCGGGTGGTAGATGTGCCAGTCAGATGAGTCGAGTGGGAAACCGAGGAAGACACAGGGGACGGTGCGGGCAGTGAGCTTGTCCGTGCCAGAGGCACGAACGTGAGCAAGGCAGCCCCAGACGTGGAAAGCAGCCGCGTCACCAGGGGACCCGGTCCAAAGAAGGGTCGGCGAAACCTGCGGCTGCAGGGGGGTGCGGCCACAGGTTAAGCTGGTGAGCGGCGTAGTGAATGGCGAACGGCCACAGAAAATGGGGTGCACAGGCATGGATCATGGAGGTACGAGCCACCTCCATGACCAAACCGATGCGTCGCTCAGTGACCCCATTCTGCTGCGGGGAGTCCGGCAAGGTGAACGCCTGGGTGATGCCATCCGCATGACAGAAGCGACCAAAGACGCCGGAGGCTAACTCGCCACCACGGTCGGAGTGAAGACGCAAGACATGGAGACTGCGGTGCACACGCGCAGAGACCAGCCAGAGGATAAGAGTGTCAGGTTCGTCGGCCTTCCGCTCCCGGGGAAAAACCGTGGTGTAGTGCGTATAGTCTTCGACAAGCATGAGGAAGTAGTGCTCTCAACGCGGCCCATGGACGGGGGCAGGGCCCCAGACGTCCATGTGCAGGGTCTGTAGTGGTGCGGCGGTAGGGGGGAATGAGGAGGAGTGAGGGGCACGGCGGAGCCGGCCCTCGACGCAGGGCGTGCACGGCGGCGCTGGGGAGGAGGGTAACTCTGGGAACGATTCAGGGAGACCTAGGACAAGACCGTGTTGAGACATGTGACGGAGATGCGGGAGTGCGGGGTGACCTAGACGGTGGTGCCACAGAAGTGTCGGGTGAGTAAGCGACCGACACGAGCAGGCCGCAGCAACCTGGGTAGACGCAGCCACCTGGGGTGACGTCCCAACAGGGGGGGGCGTGGTGTCCAGCGTGAACAGGCCAAACACCGGGTCTCGGGGGAACGTGGTGAGGGGAGCACCAATGGTGGCCTCGGTACAGACAGCGTACCGCTCGTGACCAGGAATCGTAGTGGTGACGCCAAGAACTTGGAGGCAGCCGACACCAACTAGGTTCCTAGAGAACGAGGGGATGTGCAGTCCTGTAAGAGAGCCTGAAGGAACCGCCAGACAGGGAAGGGTGGTGGAGCTACGGGCGACTACCGGACCAGAGGAGGGGTCGGCAAGGGAAACTGCGGCGGGAGCGGCAAGCGGCGTCAGCGTAGTGGAGTCGCGAAAGAAACACCGGGAAGTACCATAGTCCTGGGTAAAGGAGAGCATAGTAGTGGCGGCCGGTGTCGGAGTGGCGATGGAGGAGCGAAGACTAAACAAGGCAGGGGATCCTACGCCTGACGCAGCAGGGGAGGTCAAACTAGGCACACCTAAACTAGGCAACAAAGGGTAGTAGGAACTAGTCACACTAGAGTCATCGACATACAGCATTGGTGGGCGAAGGGGACCTAACCTACTCATGATACCATATCAAACTGAAAGAATGACTAGAATGTGAGAGTACAACGCATTATAACCTAGGGGGCTGTACTCTCTAAGGCACAACCCCATATGGTCTACAACATCACACACAAATGTGTTTGACACTTATATCCGAAGGAATCTGGTATGAATATAAGTTGACATCGCCACGCTTTCGAGCCACCTCACGTCCCGAGGTTCTCGTCCTAGCTCGTCATACCACAATCATTATCTAGGTTGTTTTCCCATTTTTCGGTCTACTGTTCCATTCCCACTCATAACAAGCAAGATCGTCGAAACACTCGCAAGTGAAATGTGGCTCCGCTTCGAATTGGAAACTTTCATGCACAAACTGCTCCCAAATCTATTTCAAACATACTAGCCAGGTGCCCTAAAGAAAGGCCCAACTCTTTTTCAAAACAAGCCCCCTTTCTTGTTCAAGCTGGGCCCAACTTCAATAGGAATTGCCATTTTATTCAAGGGCTTTAACTCCCGTTCAAAGAAGGTACTCTTAGCGTAGAACGAATTGACTAGAACGAGGTGGTACAAGGGGAGATAACCTAAGGGGTTGTACTCTACATGAGCATGCACCTAGCTAGCCTATAACATATACAGATTATATGTTGACACACCCCCTAGGCTAGACAAGGGGCCGCGACTAGCAAGTGACACACTGCTCAGAGTGGCACTACTGGTCCAACCTTTGAGGCAAGGGTCCGAATACCAGTCAGCAAGAGTACCAACAAAATATGTGTAACCCAGGGCGGCACTACTAGTCCAGCCACTAGAACAAGAGCCACAAGGCCAATCAAGATAATATAAGTAGCAGTACACAGTCAGGGTCCTAGCAAGTGAGAATTTATAGGAACTAGGCTAGGCTGTACACAGTGCCGCTGATGATCTCAAGTGCCTTTGTACAGATATCACCTTTTGTTGGCACCTGAGGCCAAGTGTACTACGCGGGCCTGGCGGCGCTACTGTAGCTCGCGTAGGAGGGAGTACCGCAGCTGGATGTGCTTTGCTCTGCCCTCAAGTCGAGGCTCCTGACACGGGAGGATCATGACCCTGTTGTCAGTGCACATAACCTGAGCAGAGCTAGGCTGTTCACCTAAGTTTGTGAACAAGAAAGTCAACCAGCGGAGCTCCTGTGCCGCCATGGCACCAGCGTAGATCTCCGCCTCGCAGCTCGACTGGGCAACAGACGACGAGCGGGTGGACCTCCACGAGATGGCGCCTGCATCAAGGCTAAAGCAGTAGCCCTGGGAGGACCTGAACGTCTCAGCGCTGTGCTGCTACGTGCAGCGGTGCCCGAAGAATAGTCATCTTCGGGGTTGGGGCAAAGGTCTGGAAGAAGTCAACACACTCGTGCTGACTTAAGCCTCTAGCAACGTAGCACGCCTTGAATATAGGCGGCTCTCCAGGAGGGCGCTTCACCTTGAAGAGCCACCGGCCATCGACTACTTTCACCCCAGGTGGGGGAAATGCGTCGATGTAGGTGCCGGTGGATCTCCAAGATGCCATCTCCTGCTCCATGGCAGCTATCCATTGAGAGGCCGAGGTTCCCGAGGTCGCCTCAGCATAGGTGCGAGGGGTCTGGATGTCGAAGGAGTCTGGAGCATGGAGCAGACATGAGGCGCGACCCCGGACAGGAAAGCTAGCTCGTATTGTCGATCCTCCAGAGACAAGTCCGGTGGAGGAAACATAAGGCCGTAAACAGGCAGGAGAGGCAGCGGCGGGGGAGGCGCAGGCGGGTGGTCAGGGGAGGGAAGGCCGAGCAGGCAAAGGGTGGACGCTGGCGGCGACTGCTGCTGCTGCTGCTCGATGCCGACACCAGAACCTCCAGCTGCACCAAGGCTACCTCCGGAACGCTCCACTCCTGCAACCCCAGAAGGAGAACCCTCTCCAACACCGGTGCCACCCCCTAGATCGCCGAGACAACCCACGACAGTAACCCCAGGAATAGCACCCCCAAAACCAGCACCCCCATATCGAGAACCCTCTCCACCACCGGTGCCATCCCCAGGACTGCTGGGACGAGGCACGGCAGGAATCCCAAGACTAGCACCCTCCTCAACGCCCACACCCCCAGAGCCCACGGACAGCTGCTGCTGCGGCGGCGGCGGTGGTGGCTGCTGCTGCGACGGCGGCGGTGGCGGCTGCTGCTACGGCAGCGAGGATGGCCGCGGCTGCTTCTGCAGCGGCGACGCCAACGGCTGCTGCGACGGTGGAGGAGGAGACTTCAGGGGAGAAACAGGCGGCAAGAACTCCACCGCAGGGCCACCAGCCGACTCCTCAACCGGGACAACCGAAGGGAGGGGAGTGACGTGAGACACACCAGACGGAGCAGGATTGGGAGGGAGGGGATGCCAGGGGAGTGGGAACCAGAAACGGGGGTGGGGAAACGAGGAGACCTCGGTGAGGAAAGCGGTGGTAGAAGGAGACAGACTCGTCGAAAGTGACGTCATGCAAGTGAAAGAAGCTGTGCGACGGCGGGTGGTAAAAGTGCCAGTCAGACGAGTCAAGGGGAAACCAAGGAAGATACAGGGGACAGTGCGTGCAGTGAGCTTGTCCATGCTAGACGCACGGACGTGAGCAAGGCAGCCCCAGGCGTGAAGCACGAACGCATTACCAGGTAACCCGGTCCAGAGAATGGTCGGCGAAACGTGCGGCCATAGGTTAAGCTGGTGAGCAGTGTAGCGAACAATGAACGGCTACAAAAGTTGGGGTTCACCGGCATGGATCATGAAGTACGAGCCACCTACGACTGGGTAATGCCCTCCGCACGACAAAATTGTCCAAGCTGACTGGAGGCAAACTCGCCGCCACGGGCGGAGTGGAGACACAGCACGGGGAGACTGCGGTGGACACGCACAGCTATGACCTACGGGATAAGAACGTCAGTCAAGTCGGCCTTCCGCTCCACGGGAAACACCGTGGTGTAGCGCGTGTAGTCGTTGACAAGCACTAGAAAGTAGCGCTCTCGACGCGGCCCAAGGACGGGGGCTAGTCCCCAGACGTCCAGGTGCAGGGTCTGGAGTGGCGCCGTGGCAGGGCGAAGCAAGGAGGGGTGAGGAGCACGGCGCAGCCGGCCCTCGACGCAGGGCGTGCACGACGGTGCAGGCAAGGGAGGGAGGGCAGGGAGCGACGAAGAGAGACCTAGGACAAGACCATGTTGAGACATGTGGCGCAAACGCGGGAGTGCGGGGTGACCTAGGTGGTGGTGCCACAGAATCTACGGATGAGTGAGCGACCGACACGAGCAAGCCGCAGCGACCTGGGTAGATGCCCTCACCACGGAGGACTCTGTGTCGAGCGTAAACACGCCAGACACCAGGTCCCGGGGGAACGTGGTGAAGGGGGCACCTGTGGCGGCCTCGGTACGGACCGCGTAGCGCTCGTAGCCAGGGAACGTAGTGGTAACGCCGAGGTCCTGAAGACAGCCGACACCAACTAGGTTCCTGGAGAACGAGGGGTTGTGCAGGCCTGTAAGGGAGCCTGAGGGAACCGCCAAACAGGGAAGGGTAGTGGAGCTATGGACAACTACCGGACCGGAGGAGGGGTCAGCAAGCGCGACTGCGGCAGAGGCGGCAAGCGACGTGAGCGCATGCAGACGCACCAGAGTCAAGCGTGAACGAGAGCGAAGCGGTAGCGGCAGCCGGCGGAGGGGCTAGCGCAGAGCCTAGGCTAAACAAGGCAGAAGGTCCTACGCGTGACGCATCAGGGGAGCCTAGACTAAGCACACCTACACTAAGCAACAAGGGTAATAAGGTCCGCTCACACTAGAGTCATCAGCATACATGGCATGCAAGGCAAAGCAAAGCTGATCCATATCCATCTCAGAGACAGGCATACGGCGACACACCAGACTGAGTCAGTCGGGAAGGTCCGGCGCAGGGCCGAAGCGGAGACGGCAGAGATCGTCGAGGCGGCGGAAGCAGCTGGCAACAGTGTGACTGGTGCGACTATATAAAGTGCCGCGGAAGGGGCCGATCTGGAGCTGGTACTGGCAATCCACAGCGCCAAAGCTGCCACCCGACGCCAAGCTGCGAGGGCCGCCACCGTGGCCACCACCACCAGAGACACTGGGCCACCCCAGCGGGAGGCGGCCCCAGTGCTGTTGCTGCTGCTGCTAAGGCTGTTGCTGCTGTTGGTGCTCCGAGGCACCAGACCCGGTCCCCTCATCGGAACCACTATCCCCGCCCCCACCCCCACCACCCCCACCACCCTTCCCCCCGCCACGCCCACCCTTGGAACGGCAACCCCTACCCTGACGTGGCTGCGCTGAGGCCGCAGCAGCGGTCTCAGCAGCTGGGGCTATCTCAGCAACAGCAGTAGAGACGTCAGAGTAAGTACACTGGGAGGGAGCACAGCCCTGTGCTCAGGCCCAGGCCCAACTCACTGGGGCGGAGGGAATCCAGGAGGATCAGGCGGCCAGCTGAGGCTCAGGCGGGCGTAGAGTAGCGCGCAATGACTGCATCTAAGAATTCCTTGGCGTTCGCTACAGTGGTAAAGCGGGTACGCTCAGACAGGGGGAGGGCGTGACTAATGGCAAGCTGCGCTACGGCATCGCACGACTCCCAGACAGCGCGAGCAAGTGCAGCAGCAGAAAAGGCCTCACACTCAGCAGTGGTGGGGACATCAGGGAGGGCAGCATGCGCGGGGGGGCGGGGAAGCAAACCATCGACAAGAACAGCCAGGGAGTAACCGTCCTGGTGCAGACATGTTAGGTGACGGCGAAGGTCGAAAAGGCACGCATCGAAGTCGATCGCCCACCCCTCCGCGTCCATGCGGAGCACAGCGTCCGCCATCGCACGGCCTCAGCTACACGGCGGCACGGCGACACGGCGGCACGGCTCCACGGCAGGACGGCGCCACGGCAGCACGGCGCACGCAGGAAGCTGGGGCCGGCAGGAATGGGGGCCGGCTGCGGTAGGGGCGGCGAGCAAGCAGAGGCCGGCGAGCTAGGGCCTACCAGCGAGAGTCGGCGAGGTGGGGCCGGCGAGCTAGGGCCGGCGGGCTAGGGCTAGCGTGGCGCACGGGGCTAGCGGGGTGTGGATGGGGCCAGCGGGGCGCACAGGGCGAGCGAGGCTCGACGGGGCCAGCGAGGCGCAAACAGGGCCAGCGGGGCATACAGGGCCAGCGGGGCGCACGGGGCTAGCGGGGCTCGACGGGGCCAGTGGGACGCGAACGGGGCCAGCGGGGCTTACGGGGCCAGCGGGGCACACGGGGCTAGCGGGGTTCGATGGGACCAGCGGGGCGCGAACAGGGCCAGCGGGGCGTACGGGGTCAGCGGGGCGCACGGGGCTAGCGGGGCTCGACAGGGCCAGCGGGGCGCGAACGGGGCCAGTGAACAGGCACATCTTGAGGGAAAAAACCTTATTGCCGTCCTAAACCCTTTTTTTTATTCAAATGCTATTTCCAAGAAATCGCCCCTAGCAGTTAATCTAGGTATGCAGCCTTCAGATTCTTAGGAACATCGTAGTGTATTCCATTTAATGGTACATCAAAGTCAGACTTGTATATGCTTGCCACCAGAGCCAATGATTCCTGCATATCACAAAATAGGCACCCACACACAAACATGCATGCTCACCACATGCAAAGTTGAGGATGGTGGCATCAACAGCTGATGCTTGGGCACGCAGTGAGCTCTGGGCCACGGAGGATGGAAAGCTCCAGGGAGTGCAAGAGGAGAGAGCAGGAGGAGAGAGCAAGAGGAGAGAGCAAGAGGAGAGAGCAAGAGGAGAGAGCAAGAGGAGAGAGCAAGAGGAGAGAGCAAGAGGAGAGCGCAAGAGGAGAGAGCAAGAGGAGAGCGCAAGAGGAGAGAGCAAGAGGAGAGAGCAAAAGGAGAGAGCAAGAGGAGAGGGCAAGAGGAGAGAGCAAGAGGAGAGGGCAAGAGGAGAGAACAAGAGGAGAGAGCAAGAGGAGAGTGTAAGAGGAGAGAGCAAGAGAGGGGGGATGGGGTGAAATGAGAGGCAACACATTCGACATACCTTATTGTACAGCTTAACAGTTCTATCAGAGGCATTAGTCGGGTGTAGTCCCCACCCGATGTCAAACGCAGCATCGGCATCCTTGCCGAAGCGCCTCAAGAGCTCCGACACATCATGCTCATAGCTCTCAAAGCGCCCCACATAGTCATACTTGATGCGATGCAGCTCACACACCTCCGCCTGCATTGGGACAGCAAGGGGGACAGCAAGGGGGACAGCAAAGGGGACATACATCTTGGCATGCTACTGGCTCGTAAGCCGCCACACATGGTCCTACTTTCTGCAACGCAGCTCACACACCTCAGCCTGCAATGGGGCATAACCAAGACGCAAGGAGCAAACAGAGGGTATCCGTGGTGAGCCATGGTTAAGAGAGGCACCTCGAGAGTATTGGGGGCCAGGGGGGGGGGGGGAGGAGGGGGAGGGTTGTCAAACTTGTTGGCCGATGTAACACCATCCTGGTAACCCTTTGGCTCTGCTGGTTTCACACAATGTCTCCTGAAACCGGATTCCATCTCCCTTAACCCATCCCCGCCTCGAGCATGATGTACGGGTCCATGATGCATGCACCTCCGGCTCCTCTCCATGTGCCACGTCAGCTCCACAAAGTCAGGAAACCCAAAAAGCTCAACCCAGTTTCAACCAGTCAACCAGTTTCAATCCAGTCAACCAGTTTCAGCCCCTCCCTAGCTCTGTCATGCTATGCGGGTCCATGACGCTCCCCCCGCTCTTCTCCATGTGCCACCCACAAAGTCAAGCAAGCCAGGAAAACCAAGCTACGTTACGAGCAGCTCACCTGGGGCATGATGTGCGGGTCCATGACGCTCCGCCGGCTCCTCTCCTGGTGCCACGTCAGCTCCGCAAAGTCGGGGAACCGAAACAGGTCCGACCCGTGCTGGCGGTCCACGAGGTGGCGGTACGGCGCGGTGGAGCGGAAGAAGCGTGTGTTCCAGAAGGAGCGGTTGTGGGGGAACCCCCCTCCCACGTGCATGTTGAGATACGCCGATGGTAACCGCGTGTAGGGGTTGCGCACAAAGGTGAATTTGAAGTAGTCCGGGCGCGTGAGGAAGCGGATCACCTGCCAGGGCCAGGGGGCAGGGGAAAGGGCACCAGGGGCAGGGGCACAGGGGACAGGGGCCAGAGGGCAGGGGACAGGGGGCAGGGGGGAGGGGGCAGGGGGTAAAGGGCAGGGGTGGGATGAGTGAGACAGGAGCGATGGAGTGGAAGAAGGTGGTGGGCTCTCAAGGTGCGCGTTTACCCTCTGCCCGTCCACCAGCTGCCAGTATAGGTGCACCACACCGCCTATACTTGCACACACCACGCGTACCTCACTCTCTTGCCTGCTGCTTCCCCTCTCCCACCCCCTTCCCCTCTCCCTCTTGCATGCAAATAATGTCTCTCCGCTCACCTCTCTCTCTGCCCTGCTGCTTCTCCTCTCCTCTCCCTATCCCCTCTCCCCTCCCTACTCCTCTCCCCTCCCCTTCCCCTCTCCCTCTTCCATGCAGAATAGTATTTTTCCGCTCACCTCACTCTCTGGCAAGGTGTTTCCCAGCATCTTCAGCCCGGAGAGCTCTTGCTCGTGGGCCATCCACGCGACTGTGGCGTTTGGCCGCTTCTGCTGCACCCGGAACCACACCTTCCACCCCGTGCACCCCACCTTGGGCATTGCGCAGTAGAGAGTCTTGAGTTGCTCTGCAAGGGGTACCGGGGTAGAGGGGATGGGGGGAAGCAGCAAGCTTTGGGGCGGTGCTGCTGCTCCCAAGGCCACACCTTCCACCCCGTGTACCCCGCCTAGGGCAGAGGGGAAAACGAGTACAAGGCGAAACTGGGAGGAAGCAGAGGGAGTGGAGTGGTGCTGCTGCTCCCAGAACCACGCCTTCCACCTCCGTGCACCCTGCCTTGGGCTGGAAACAAACAGTACATCGTTGCAGGAATCAGCAGTGGAAGAAGGGCGTTGGTGTGGCACTCGAGAGCCACACAGGGTCGTGCTCAGCGAACTGAGAAGCCCACCACACCCCACCGCAACCCACCGCACCCCACGGTCCCCCAAAGAGGCTGAGTGCAGCATGCAAGGCACTGACCGTCCACTATAAACTGGCGCACGAAGCGGCGGAGGAAGAAGGGCGTGGGCGGCTCCGAGTCACAGACAGCGGGGTGCACTCTGAAGGGATCTCCCGCACTCACAGCACCGTGCCATCCACTCCCCCCTTCCGCTCCTGCTCCTTCCACTCCCCCTTCCACTCCCTCCTCCCCTCCTCCCCCATCCGCTCCCGCTCCTCCCTCCCCTCCCACTGCTTTCTGCCCCCGCTCTGCTCCCCCTGCCTCTCCCCTCCCAACAACTCCTGCCTCCCCACTCCCCTCCCCTCCCAAGACCCCCCCCTCCAGCCCGAGCATTCTCCTGGCGGTGCGGGCGGCGGCCTGGGCGGCGATGAATCGGGCCTCCGGAGATGCGCGGGTGTGGATGAGCGCCGCTGCGACAGACAGCACCCATGCCTCCGCCACCTGCAGCTGCGCACAGTCCCACTCGCCGCCCTGCACCCGCCCCTTCATTGCACTCAAGTTCCACTCGCCTTGTGACTCACCCGCCCCTGACTCGCCGCCCTCCACGCGCCCTTGTATGGCACTTGGGTTGAGACCGGCAGGCACAGAATCCGGCGTGGAGCAAAAGGCGAGGCGGAGGGCGGTGACAGGGAGGATCCTAGGGGCACGGAGGGGGTGGAACGTGGATGCCACGAAGTCTGCATCCGATGGCTCATATGCCGCGATAAAAAAATCGAGCGGTGGGGAAGAGTCCGAGGGAGAGGAGGAGGAAGAGGAAGCGGAGGAAGCGGAGGTAGAGGAGGAGGAAGAAGAGGAGGATGAGGAAGAGGAGGAGGAAGAGGAGGAGGAAGAGGAGGGAGAAGGAGAGGAAGCAGCTGACGGGGATCCAGCATGCAGGTACCTCCAGGCAAGAGCCCTCAGGGTGTTATTCCGGGGAGAATCCTCCTGGCAGCCCCTCCCAGGGTGGCCTCCTGCTCTGGCTGCGCCAGCCTCGAGATAAACAGCAGTGGAGCGGGCGAGGGCGGAGAGGGCGGAGAGGGGGAGGGCGTGCATGATGGCGGCCACGGCTGGGGAGGGCTGCAGGCTGCCCAGACAAGCCGCTTGCAGTGATGCGACGAGGCAGGACTCGTGTTGGTTCTGGTGCAAGCAACGGAGAAAGGAAAGAGGCAAGGGAGGTGGCTTGAAGCCTGCACGCCGCCCGGACAGGCTGCTTCCACGAGGCAGGAGTCGTGGGGGAACTGACAGGGGAGGGGGAGAAAGGGAAGCGATGGCAAAAAAAGGTGATGAAAATGAAACACTCGGCGACCACAAGGCAGGCAAGGTGCTTCCAGTGACAGCACAAGGTGCTTCCAGTGACCGCACAAGCTTGAAGGGAGTGGGAGGAGAGGGGATTGCGAAGGGAAGAAGCTTGAAGGCTAGCTGTTCGCGCAGGCCGCTTGTGGCTGTCCACGCAGGCCGCTTGTGGCTGTCTCTGCCAGCTGCTGCCTGGTTTAGGCAGCCAGGACAGTCAGGGCAGCCAGGGCAGCCAGGGCAGTCAGGGCAGTCAGGGCAGTCAGGGCAGTCAGGGCAGTCAGGGCAGTCAGGGCAGTAAGGGCAGTCAGGGGAGTCAGGGCAGTCAGGGCAGCCAGGGCAGTCAGGGCAGCCAGGGCAGTCCGAGGGCAGTCAGGGCAGCCAGGGCAGCCAGGGCAATCAGGGCAGTCAGGGCAGTCAGGGCAGCCAGGGCAGTCAGAGGGCAGTCAGGGCAGCCAGGGCAGCCAGGGCAATCAGGGCAGTCAGGGCAGTCAGGGCAGTCAGGGCAGCCAGGGCAGTCAGAGGGCAGTCAGGGCAGCCAGGGCAGCCAGGGAAATCAGGGCAGTCAGGGAAGTCAGGGCAGCCAGGGCAGTCAGGGCAGTCAGGTGCACTGTAGAGTCACCAGCTCAATCTTCCCGCTTCCGCCCGCCACTATATCCCAAGGGCAATGCGGACTCACCAGCTCAATATCCCCGCTCCATGCGCCCGCCGCTCGCAGCGCAAGCCTTCTGAGTCCTCTCAAAAGCGAAGTTACCAGCTGAAACTTCCCCCCTCCGCCTGCTGCTATCACCCCAAGCCCCTTGCTCGCCCACAGCTTGACAAACGACGACGGCTGCTTGCTGCTGCTGCTGGTGGCGCATGGCGGCACCGCTACCTGCGATGGCCCACGTAGGGGAGAAGGCATGGGGGGAATGGAAACGGGCAATCACAGCTTGAGAGAGGTCCAAAGCTGCTTGCTGCTGCTGCTGGTGGCGCATGGCGGCACCGCTATCTGAGGTGTTTTGTAGGTCTCACCTGTTGTGCGCTGTCCGCTGCCATGCCTGTACCCTACCCTACCTAATACACAGGACCAATTGAGGAGGGGGGGCAGAAGGGGAAGAGGGGAGGAAGAAGAGGCGCAAGGTGCGGTGAGAATGGAAAGAGCGACCATCGCTTGAATGTGGGCCAGGGCTGCTTGCCGCCGCTGCTGCTGCTGGTGCATGGTGGCATCCCTACCTGAGTTGTCTTGTGGGGGGGGAGGGGCCCGGGGGTTGGGGAGGGGGCAAGAAGAGGAGCAAGGGAGGAAGGCCGTGGTGGCAGGCATGGTGGGAATGCCAACTGTGCAGCCGTGCAGACAGCTGTGCAGCCAGCCATGCAGCCAGCCGTGCAGCCAGCCGCGCAGCCAGCCGTGCAGCCAGCTGTGCTTCCAACGGTGCACACCGTGGGGAAAGAGCACCTCACCTCCATTTCCAACATCCCCCCCGTGGCGATTCCAGCCACCTCCTCATCCCCCAGCCGCAGCTCCGGCCATGCGCCCACCACCGCCTGCACCTGCAGCGCCTGCAGCACCTGCTCCTCCCCCCTCCGTCTCGGGGAAAGAGAACCTCGGGGAAGGAAACAGCACCTCACCTCAATTTCCACCATCCCGGCTGTGTCGGCTCCAGCCTTCTCCTCGTCTCCCAGCCACAGCTCCGGCCACGCGCCCACCACCGCCTGCACCTGCAGCACCTGCTCCTCCCCCCGTTGCCTCGCCGCCTCGCCTGCTACCCACTTCCAGATCTCTTCTTTCCCGGGCAGCCTGCCGAAAAGTTTGTTCCCGCCTTTCCACAGGACTGCCATTCCTTGTCTCACCCCCTCCCCCGCCTGCCCTGCCTGCCCCTGCTGCCCCTGCTGCTGCTGCTGCTGCTGCTGCTGCTGCTGCTGCTGCTGCTGCTGCTCCTGCTGCCACTGCCCCTCCTGCTGCTGCTGCTGCTGTCGCGCCGCGTTTCTCATTGTAAGAACAGCCGCAACAGACGGGGCGGTGCAGAGCGTGTTGAGGCGAGACGGGAGATCGCCCTGAGAGGAGAGGGGTGGATAGGGATGGAGAGGAGTGGAGAGGGATGGAGGGGTGGAGAGGGGTGGAGGGAGTACATGAGGCGAGACGGGAGGGGGGTAAAGTGGGGACGCGAGGAGGGGTTGGGAAAGGGGGACAGAAGGCGAGGGGTGGAGGGAGAGGGTTGGGGGGGGGGAGAGGGGTCGGGGGAGAGGGGTGGGGGGAGAGGGGTGGGGGGAGAGGGGTGGGGGGAGAGGGGTGGGGAGAGAGGGGTGGGGGGAGAGGGGTGGGGGGAGAGGGGTGGGGGAGAGGGGTGGGGTGAGAGGGGTGGGGTGAGAGGGGTGGGGTGAGAGGGGTCGGGGGAGAGGAGGAGGCGGAGAGGGGTGGGGGGAGAGGGGTGGGGGGAGAGGGGTGGGGGGAGAGGGGTGGGGGGAGAGGGGTGGACGTGTGTGGAGGATGGGATGGGATGGGATGGGATGGGATGGGATGGGATGGGATGGGATGGGATGGGATGGGATGGGCGTGAGTTGCCAAATTGAAGGGAGAGGATGGGGGGAAAGGAGGGACGCGAGGGGGGTTGGGGAAGGAGGGGTGAGCACAGAGCGCGTTGAGGCGAGACGGGAGAGCGTCCTGGGGGGGTTTGTGGGGAATGGGCACAGAGGAGGCGGGGAGGAGTGAGGGGAACGGGATAGAGGCGCGCTGGGACGCGCGGGGACGCACGGGGACGAGGTGGGACGTGAGAGGGGCATCGATCTTCGCGTGGAGGAGCGGGGGGAGTGGAGCGAGAGAGGTGAGGGCAACGTGAAGGGGCATTGCCCTATTTTTGAAAGTTCTCAGAAGCATAACGCGTTGTGTGAAGGGGCATTGTCCTGAGATCGCACGGGCATCCCAAAACCGTGACGGGAGCGACCGACGCGGTAGGAAGATCGCAGGGGGGCATCGTCCCCTCAACACAGGTTACTGAGGAGTGGCTGAGCAGTAACTGAGCCGTAACTGAGCAGTAACTGAGCAGTAACTGAGCAGTAACTGAGCCGTAACTGAGCAGTAACTGAGCCGTAACTGAGCAGTAACTGAGCAGTAACTGAGCAGTAACTGAGCAGTAACTGAGCCGTAACTGAGCCGTAACTGAGCAGTAACTGAGCAGTAACTGAGCAGTAACTGAGCAGTAACTGAGCAGTAACTGAGCAGTAACCGAGCAGTAACTGAGCAGTAACTGAGCCGTAACTGAGCAGTAACTGAGCAGTAACTGAGCAGTAACTGAGCCGTAACTGAGCAGTAACTGAGCCATAACTGAGCAGTAACTGAGCAGTAACTGAGCAGTAACTGAGCAGTAACTGAGCCGTAACTGAGCCGTAACTGAGCAGTAACTGAGCAGTAACTGAGCAGTAACTGAGCAGTAACTGAGCAGTAACTGAGCAGTAACCGAGCAGTAACTGAGCAGTAACTGAGCCGTAACTGAGCAGTAACTGAGCAGTAACTGAGCAGTAACTGAGCCGTAACTGAGCCGTAACTGAGCCGTAACTGAGCAGTAACTGAGCAGTAACTGAGCAGTAACTGAGCAGTAACTGAGCCGTAACTGAGCCGTAACTGAGCAGTAACTGAGCAGTAACTGAGCAGTAACTGAGCAGTAACTGAGCAGTAACTGAGCAGTAACCGAGCAGTAACTGAGCAGTAACTGAGCCGTAACTGAGCCGTAACTGAGCAGTAACTGAGCAGTAACTGAGCACTAACTGAGCCGTAACTGAGCCGTAACTGAGCTGTAACTGAGCCGTAACTGAGCAGTAACTGAACAGTAACTGAGCAGTAACTGAGCCGTAACTGAGCGAGCAGTAACTGAGCAGTAACTGAGCAGTAACTGTGCGGTAACCGAGCAGTAACCGAGCAGTAACCGAGCCGTAACCGAGCCGTAACCAAGCCGTAACCGAGCCGTAACTGAGCCGTAACTGAGCCGTAACCGAGCCGTAACCGAACCATAACTGAGCTGTAACTGAGCCGTAACTGAGCCGTAACTGAGCCGTAACTGAGCAGTAACTGAGCAGCAACTGAGCAGTAACTGAGCAGTAACTGCGCAGAGTCACCCATCAGCGTTACCTCGGTCACAGCGACAAACGCAACGCTGCCAGTGGCATCCTCCGTCTCGTCTTCTCCCGCCCCCACTGCCGATGCCTTCCCCCCCACTGCTTCCGCCGCTTCCGCCCGCTGGGCAAACGCCGCGGTCCCCCCGGTCCCCGCTTCGCCCGCCGTGGGATCCGCGAGTCCGTCAAACACGGACCCCTCCTCAACTGCCAGCCGGCAGGATTCTCCGTCAATCGCGGCGGGATCGGCGGCGGTGGAAGGGGGCGCCATTTCAGAGACGGACTGCGGAGCTAGGAGGCTATGGCGGCGTCCTCCAGAGGGGACCAGAAGACTACTACTAGTAGAGCTGCCGGGGTGCTGCCAGACGCTCTGCCGAAACGGCTGCAAAAACCCGCCTAGGGCGAAGGTCGATGCGACGGCGAGTAAAGCCATAAGGAAGACGAACGGGGGCGTGTGAGGCGCGACCCGCGTCGATTCCCCCCCCCCCTTTCCGCAGTACCTCCGCCATCGTAAGAGCCCCCATGGGTCCGCAGACTTGGGGCGGAGGGTTTCCGCGCGTGTGGTAACCGGAAGGAGCTTTTCGCTGGTTGACGAGAGTCGCCGACGGTCGCAGATTTCGGACGCTGTCGCCATGAGTGGATTCAGTATCGCGGTGACAGCACGAGGGGAGCGTGCGACGGTCGAGAACTCGTCGCACGTGCGACGGTGTCAACGCGTCGTTGACCCAAACGACGATCGCTATCGCTAAATGTCCGCGAATGAAGCGAAAATGGTAACCCGCTGGCTTCTGGCTATGCGAACGAGCGAAGATGGAAACTGAAGCTCAGCTCTAATAGCTCTAAAGCACAACGCGGTGCATAGATTAAAGCCGACGCGGTGCACAGATTAAAGCCGACGCGGTGCATAGATTAAAGCCGACGCGGTGCATAGATTAAAGCCGACGCGGTGCATAGGCCCCCCTCTCATATTTCCTGGGTTGAGCAAAGGTAGCGTAATAGGGTAACAAGGGTGGGTATCGCAAGTTTGGATGGTTGGTGTGGACGGGCCCCTGATTGGCCACAAAGCAAAAAGGCTGGGGAAAAGCCCCACGCGACAACCAAGCCACACCATGATGATCGCAAACCTACCGTGCTGGGTTTCGACACGTTCTGTTTTGGGTTTCCGTGTTTTGGGTGTATCGCCGGGCACGTGCCAAGTCGGTTGGCGAAGCATTTTAGGCTTGACGGATTGGTATGGGGGTTCCCCCAGCCTGCAAATTTGGTTGAGTTTCGGGCCTGGTTCTCTGTTGTCCTCGTTAAACCCCATGTAAGGAATTACGATTCCTTACTGGGGCTCGCCACAGCGAGTACACGCGAACAGTGCGCGTCCGCAGGCTCGGCCCACAAGACGCGCCAAACCAGCCCCCGACGACCTTTTCGGCCCAAACCTCATCACGAGTCGCTCCGAACCCGTTTTGACCCCGTCAACCAGGGGACTACCTAGCCTTCGACTGGTCCAAACCTCGACATTCAAGCCTGGTCAATCGCACTATATAAGCCCTAGGCCTCATTATTCTGGACACATTCTGTAATCACATTCCCCTATAGTATTCTGCGCTATACTCGCTATAATTCATAACAGCTGGTATCAGAGCCCCGATTCTGCCCATCTAGCTTCCGGTAGGGGAGCAGATCCTATCAGGGAAGGGGGCAGAAGGATGCTGATGGCGAGCGCACGTCGAGGAAATTAATTGCGCAGGCGTTGGCGATGCCGTCAGATCCTGTTCGATGGTCGGCTGGGATTAGCCGGTCCTCCCCTTCCCTGGTCGTAGATGGAATTCTTTCCGTCGAAAGAGTGGACGACTTTTTCGCCGTGTTTTTCGGGTATGTTCGTTAGAGCTTTCGTAATTTTCGGGTGTTCGGACGGAGTCTTCGGATTGGCTTTCCAAAAAAAAGAGGGCTTCGTCATGAGGAGACAAGTGCACAAGAGTCAGCAGGCAGCCGGGAGATGGTCGTCAAGAGCGCGTGGGGTGACGAAAATGGCGGGACGCACCGCGATGGGCGTCTGTCGTGCCATATAGCTGCTTGGTGAAATGCAGTTGCGTCGCTGGCGTCGTCGTTTCCAGTAGGCTAATTGTAGGCGATGGACGGGACTTCGACACTATTTCGACAATAGGCGGATCCGACAAATTCGGAACGACACGATCGCACGAAGTTGTGTGGGAGTGCAGTTGTGTGGGAGCAGCTGAGATTAACGACCTCGGCGCTATACACTATGACGGCCATCTCGAGGTGATGACGATGTGCTGGAGTGAGTGTACTCAGCGAGGGCGACTTCCCGCGTGGGGAGGCGTTTTTCGTGGACCAGCGATTCCTACCCCACGATCAACGGAAACGGAGGCCACCACCCCTGGTGTGTATTAAGTGTTCTTCCACCGGTCGCCGAATGCGTTAACTGTCAGGAGTTGAAGCAGTGGGAGAAGAACGATGGGAGTACTGGAGCAGATGGGTAAGCGGCGTTCGGGCTGCTTCTCGCTCAGCTACGTCGCCCTAAAATAACCATTCCCACCAGGTAGCAGTGTCGACTTATTAATCGACGGCTTCTTGATGAATAAGGGGGGTGAACCTGCAAACTACACTGTGCTGATGGAGTGTCCCCGAAACTTTCGGAGTTACTCTTACAGTGGAGCTGATGGTTTCATCTAGCGCAGCAGAAAACAGATCCGACTTTTGCAGGTGTAGTTGAAGAGTTTTCCGACGGAGGAGGGAGCTGTCCAGCGGTCAGTAGGCGAGCTCGTTAAAGCTTCTCTGACTAGAAGCGTGCGCACTCCTATCTCTGCGGATTCTCCTTAGTTAAGCAGCAGCGAAGCGGTTTTGGGTAACCTGCAGTAGCCGCGAGATGGGTGAACGTTTGCGCCGCCAGCTGGCAGGGGTACCAGAGTATTTGAACATAGGGTAACAGCTGGGCGTATGATGCGCATTGACCCTGATTGATGGCCAAAACATTATGCCGAGGCGGTGGACTCCGGTAAACCCTAAGATAAAGGGTTCAGTTCATGCGTACAGTTGGTGGAGAAACCGTGGGGATGCCGCTAAAGGACGCCGTAACGCCTGGACATTTTTACGACTAACTGAGAAGCAGAGTGTACGATACTTAATAACAAGCGGTTCCGTCTTTTTCGGCGCGTTTTAAGGAGCAGTTCGAGCGTTTACAATTGGATTTGTGCCCGCTATCTTCAGGGGTACGAGCAACATCGACCGACATTTGAGGAGTGTTTTGGTTATATGGAGCAGAGGGGGAGGAGTAGCAGTTTCGGCTCTTCCCGAAATTTTCGGCGTGTACGGACAAACGAGCTGATGCAACTGGAGTCATTTGAACTCGGGTTCTACTCGAGGATCTTCACAGAAGTGGTTCAGTACAGGTTTCAGGTCATCGCCATCGTCGTCAGCCTCTCGCCACCACACGCTACCACCTCCATTTTCAATTCGCCAGCCAGTGTGAACACGACCGAGCCGCATCATCGCCATCCATCAGGATCTATATAAAAACGAGAAGATTTTCCAGCAGTCGTGTAGAGCTGTGTTGGGGCCAGCTCGCAAGCTGTGTTAAAAAAATAAATAAATAAAAATCGTATAGGATTCTTCTGACGCAGTAGTTGCGGAGTTTCAAGAGCAGTAAAGCGGTTTACCCCGTGACGACATTTTCAAGTTTGGAGCATCTTTGGTCCTTCTATCGGTTGGAATTTTTGCAGCGGCATCTTGGAAGCTCAGTTCAGGGATTTTCAGCAACAGTTTAGGATTATTTCGACGCCCCTGAAGCATTGGAGACCTACGTGGGAAATTGGGAGCTGTTTTCTTTGGAGGGGGGAGAAGGGCAGCTGTGCTGCAATTTTCCGACGACCTTTCCGGCGTGTTCCATTAGCAATTTTCGACCGACATTCGTCATCGTTACGCTTCTGCGCCTGATTTCGTCAATTCGTTGATAGAGTTCGCTCACTTTCGCAGGACATCGATGGGTGATCTTGTACGTGTCACGAACGACCTCGCGTTTGACGAACGGGTTCTTCATTTCATCGACCATCACGTTATTCGCCCCTCATCATTTCAAGAAATTCGACTGCCATGCGCCATCATCAATCGACCACTTGACCTTTTCACTGCTCATTGTCTTCCGCTGGAGTATTTACCCTTGCCCGTCGGTCAGCGGAAGAAGTCGACATCTTTAATAACTCATATCGATTACGATCGCTGCAACATGCCTCAGCCGTTGGATGGAGTTTTACCTCATGAAGTCTCGTCATCATTGCACTCATCAAGATTCGACGACCAGGATCGACCGCGATCGTTTCGACGCTTTTTGGCCATTGATCGCAGTTCGACCTGAAGACCTCGGCAGGCCAGCGTAATCATTACGCTCGTCACAGGGCTGAAGACTTACAGTCACTTCGGGGATTAAATCAGATAAAAGGTTCGACCTCGATAAAGGGAGTGCCTTCCTTTTAGAAGGTGGGAGAGTGTAAGGAATTACGATTCCTTACTGGGGCTCGCCACAGCGAGTACACGCGAACAGTGTGTGTCCGCAGGCTCGGCCCTCAAGACACGCGCCAAACCAGCCCCCGACGACCTTTTAGGCCCAAACCTCATCCCGAGTCGCCTCGAACCCGTTTTGACCCCGTCACCCACGGGACTACCTAGCCTTCGACTGGTCCAGCCCTCAACATTCAACCCTGGTCAATCGCACTATATATGCCCTAGGCCTCATTATTCTGGACACATTCTGTAATCACGTTCCCCTATAGTATTCTGCGCTATACTCCGAGTTATAATTCATAACACCCCAGCTCTCGCGACTCCGTACCTCGCTACCCAATCCCCGCCGCGTCTGTCTGGCCAAAGGTAATACCTTTGGAAATATGAGAGGGGGGCTTTAAAGCGCGCGGTCTAGGTTTCCCCAAAACGCAGCATCTGCTCAATAATTGGAAACAGGTAACCTCAACGGAGAAGGCGAAAAGCTAGAGCACGCTGGGTTGATACAAGAAAAGGCTTGGGAAGTTGGAAAGGTTTGGAGGTTTGGGCTGAAGGTTTGGAAGTTTGGGCTGAAGGTTTGGCATGTTCGTCGGAGGCTTAGAAAGTTTGGCACGGTTCGATTAGTTTTTGTAGGTTTGGAAGGTTTTGAAGGACGATTGGGAGGTTTTGTGACGGTTCGATTGCTTGGAAAGGTTTGGAAGGATTTGAAGGACGTGTGGGAGGCTCAGAAACGACTTTGGTTTGGAGGGTTTGGTTTGGTCGACCTCGGGACAAGCTCAATGTTGGGCAAACAAGGCCGGTAACATAGCTCGCCGTGGTAAGTTCTTTTTCTCGCAGGACTTGGAGCAAAAAAAAAAAAAACAAGAGACGACGCAATCGTCTTAGGGTTACGGAGCTTTTTGGGTTGCGTAGCAACCCTAGAGATTTGGTACGACTTTTTGGGGCACTGATCTAAAAACACGGATTTTTTTGTTGTTGTCTAAAAACGTGATTTTTTATTTGTTTTTTTTTGTTTTTAATGTGTTATTACCATTTTACCATTTTTATTTTTAATGTGTTATTACCATTTTTATTATGTAATTATGTTTATATAATGGTGTTTTGGGGAACCTATAAATTCTCCTCAATACTTCCTAAAAAAAACCAGTTGAACATTTAAAGCCAATCTTCATATGTCTCTTTTTCTGGTAGCCGTATTTATTATCATTATACCATGCCTAATATTATTCGTAATATTGAGAGTGAATGTTATTTTCGAACCATCTCAATTTTTTTATTATTGTTTTTTTATGGTAAGAAATAACAAAACACTTCATTGCGTT
Organism: Closterium sp. NIES-67; assembly: GCA_027943415.1. Taxonomy (NCBI): domain Eukaryota; kingdom Viridiplantae; phylum Streptophyta; class Zygnematophyceae; order Desmidiales; family Closteriaceae; genus Closterium; species Closterium sp. NIES-67. The sequence continues at coordinate 118,288 of BQMB01001793.1, forward strand.
GATGATTAAAAGGCACAAGAGGTGTTAAGCCACCTTGTTTATTTTTCGCCACAAGCGGGTATGATTCACACAATTATCCTACCATTAGTTTTGATGGGAGAACAACTAGATACATACACGCTCGATACGAAGAGTAGATGCGTCTGGTAATAATCGCCAACAACTTAACAAAGTTGTCAGAAATTATGATGCTACCTATTTTTCCATCGTCGATAATTACGGCGGATGGAAAATCATGGTGGCACAATAAGTTCCAAACAAGAACAACGACAACGATAAGCACGCCAACGCGGAAACATGCGCACCCGACAAGAAAGCAACAGAGTGCGTCAACAGAGTGCCCCAACGCCGTGCCAACACGCACGAGCAATCGCACACGAGCACCGTGGTAGCAAAGAATGCAACAAGGAGGATGCACGAATGCTTCCATGAAGCAGCCGAGATTGACACGTACACGTTGGGAGCAAAGCTGCCAAATTGAGAACAACAATCTCAAGTTGCGTTTAGCACTTGGCATATATGCACCCCGCCCCGATGCAAGCACGCCAACACGGCAACATGCGCACCCCAACAAGAAAGCAACTGAGTGCGTCAACAGAGTGCCCCAACGCCGTGCCAGTACGCACGAGCAATCGCACACGAGCATCGTGGCAGTGAAGAATGCATCAAGGAGAATATACACCTGGAGTTTGCGATTGCGCGCCAATGACGGAAAAAACAGTCCATATCTTGACCCTTTGAGAGGTTAAAATGCGTGTGTATTTTTTATACAGAGTCTTAAAAACAGGTGGCTTTAATTTACTAGTAGACTGCCTCCTGAGCAAGAAGAGGACATCTCATGCAGCATGAAAGGGCATGTTTATTATGCAAAACCAACAACCACATTCATCAAGTAGTATTCGGACAGTTTTGGCCAGATTTAAAGAAAGTATTTATCAATCCAAAATCAGTACCTAGTCCACCTCCCCTTAGCCCTAAGCACTGCCTTCACCCTCCTATGTATACTGTTGATGAGGCCCCTGCACACATCCGCCCCAATCCCATCCCATGTCTCTTGCATCCGCTCCCAAGTCTGGAGCATCCCTGTGGGGGGAAGCTCATTCTTGGCAAGCTCCCTTTTGAGGTGTGCCCACAAGTGCTCTATGGGATTGAGATCAGGGGAGGAGGAAGGCCACTTGAGGACTGAATACGGCTGCTCAGACAGCCAAGCTTGCACAAGGCGGCTCTTGTGCTTGGGGTCGTTGTCGTGCTGGAAGATTACATCCGAGGGGGCTAGATTATAGAAATCGATGGTTTGAGCAAGCTCATCATGCAATATGCTTCTGTACAGCTCCCCATCCATGCGGCCGTCAATCTTGCACATATATCCCGGGCCATCATATGTCATGCACCCCCATACCATCAATGACCCGCCCCCATGCTTGACGGTTTGCTGAACTTGGTGACCTTGCAGGGCCGCCCCGTCGCGTATCCACGCGTACTTGCGGCCATCACTGGAAAAGCGATTGATCTTGGTCTCGTCGGACCAGATCACCCGCTTCCAGTCTTCAATAGTCCAGTCAAGGTGCGTCTTGGCGAAATCGAGGCGGTCTCTGATGTTTCGGGCAGAAAGTCGCGGCTTCTTCGGTTTCTGCACGGCTACTAAACCAGAATTCTTCAGGGCGTTGCGTACGGTTCTAGGGCATATCTTGATGCCGCGCTCTGATTCTAGAAGTTTCGCGGCTTCTATGCTAGTCTTCGCATGGCCAGAAGTGACTGCTCAAACCAGTGAGCGCCTATCACGTACCAAGAGCATGCACGGTCAGCCGTTCCTAGGAACAATCGGCCTGACCGCTAGGCTGCTCGTGCGCTAGGAGGCTACGTGTGCGTATTTCTGTACCGTGCTCTTCCCTATTCCTAATGCTCTAGCGATTTGTCGAAAACTCTGACCCTGTCAAAGCAGTGTCGCGATCCTATCTTTCTGGCTCGAAAGAAGCGGTCGCATCGCTGCTAGGGGCTTGGCGTAGTTGCCGCTGTACTATCGAGAGAAAAAGGGAAGCTTAGGTTGCGAGGTCGCGTAATGCAGGCAGGAAATAGATCTGGACTCAATGTTGGTCTTAAGTGTCCGCATCGAGTGACGTCCGCTTATTATTGTACTCTTTTCAAGAAACTCGATAAAAGTTACAACACCCAAGTGCATTAAGCAGCTGAGGTCTAGAGGCACACTATGCAATCTGTTATGGTCGAGTTATGACAATATATCATGCCTAAATCACCATGTCTTTGTACTCCAATGGATTCATAAGCCCATTTATTTCCGTCACTGTATCTGCTTTAACATATTGTAATTGACACCATTTCACATGCATAGTAGCGAGTGGTTGCAATCCCTAAGTACTAAGACAACCTATCACAAGCATGTTGCATTTGAAACACCCTCCGTAGCCACAACCCCTCTACATTATGTAAGTTAGCAAATAGTATATAAAAAGGCTAGAACGAGGACCAAAATATGGCAATGCAATTAGATATCCTGCACAAAGAATGAAAACAAATGCAAAGGTGGGGTTTGGGATACAGGGAATATATCAAATACTGGAAAACTGATTGAAATAAAAAGAAAGTCCAAGAACCAACTTATGTACTACAATGTGAAAAATCCCAAAGCATAAAATTTTGAGTAACAAGTTTTACATTGGCAGCACGGCGCTGAATGAGCTTCTGTGGAGTTCCTGGGGTTGACGCTGTGTCACTTGGTGCGACACACTTGTTGTTGTTGTTCACAACTGGAACCTGCCCACCAAGAGTTAGCGGATCAATTGTGAACGCTTTGGACACATAAGCAGCATCTCCTAGGATGAATGTTGCACCACATGGCAAAACAAAATGATGTGACAAGTGGCTTGATGACTTGAAAACCAATAGTGATGCCATCTACTGAATTACTTACAATTGGACGCCTTTGAGAGAATGAAATGATTGCCCGTTCAAATCCATGACCCGCTGCCTTTGTTGTCATCTGTTAATAACACAATTTGTGGAGGCAAAACAACAAAAGGAAAATGGAATGAAGTGCTTAGCTAAGAGTATAAGAAAGCAGAGAGTACTCGTGTGATAATGACACAAGGTGATTCTTAATAACACAATGTTGGCAACAAAAGTTGAGTGTTAAATGGAAATGGCAATGCCATTGGTACGCAAAGTATCAGTTTTGTATATATTTGATGCACGTCATCTTTGACATACCCGAACAAGCCAATGGCCGATCAACCCATGAAGTAGTTTCTTCTTAACATCAATTTGAGCTTCTGCCCAATTAAAATCATTGGAAAGGTCTTGAACATCCTTGAGTGCATTGACACTCATTGTGGCCTGCACATTTAGACGTTTAAGATTTCCAACTTTCCACAAAGAGAGAGAGAGAGAGAGAGAGAGAGAGAGAGAGAGAGAGAGAGAGAGAGAGAGAGAGAGAGAGAGAGAGAGAGAGATACATAGATAGAGAGAGAGAGAGAGAGAGAGAGAGAGAGAGAGAGAGAGAGAGAGAGAGAGAGAGGGAGAGAGAGAGAGAGAGATAACTAGAATTTGTCCAATCGAATGTTCAATGTGGCATGGGTCGACCACGAATTTTCTAACCTCATATACTCAGAATCGTCAACCTCGATGTGTACAATACATCTATCGGTCGTTCATGACGTTCCTGAAAGTTCAACTCATGTGCAATATCAACGGCACCATCATCGTCATCATCATTATCTAACTTCTTAGAATTGGTTGAAATTTCTTCGCCATGATTGAGCTCGGCTTCTTTGAATGCGTGTGCCCAACTATCCTTTCCTTTTGTATATTCTTGTTCCTTCTCTATAATTGATTCCTTGTACGTGGCATATGTCTCCATAACCTACTGGAGACTGATCGGTTTTTCTCGAAAAGGGAAAAACAATAGAACACGCTCACGAGTATAATTACTTGGGTCTTGGTGTTTATAGTAATTAACATGTCTTATTGTCTTCTTTTTCTTCCTCATATAGTAGTATCTTCTATTTGTCGTTAAATCTGGCCCGATCAAATGTTTGTCACCCGTGCCTTTGCGATGCAATGCGACCTCATACATTGAGACAAAATCAGCCTTACACGTGTGCTCTAGTGCGAGAGGTCTAAATTTGTATCTCTCCAACAACGCATACGGATGATAAATATCGGTACTACTCGGTTTTATCTTGTGTAGATCACTAATCGTTTTAAGAGTCAATAAACGTTCACTGTACGGTGCTGTATTTATGAACAATACTTGCCGCGTTGACATGCATTATCGTATTCCAAGTAAAACATAGCAGGATTCTTGGGCACTTATTTCTTGAGAATTAAGCATAGCATTTCCCATCAGGCGTAACAACATCGTGATACCACCTTTTTGTTGCAGTGCCCTCTCTACTGCATGTTGCATCATAATTCTCATACCTTTATTTGTCTTGGTCATATAAGACACTATATATGCGGCCACACTGTATGGATCAATACATAACTGTACATCCATATTACCATTCCATGCGCATAAAACAGTTGGATTATAATTGTTAACATATGTATCACGTACCTCACGACGAATAATAAGAGTTGCATGTTTGAGGGTAGAACGAATGACCAAAATGTATTCAGCAAATGTAAGATCCAAAATTGCAAGGAAAGGAGGTTAAACATCGTAGTTTCACAGTAATAACGGAACATGTGAAGGCAAGGATGTTAAACATGGTAGTGTCATAGTAGTGATGGCACATGTGAAGGCAAGGAGGTTAAAAAGAGGAGTGTCATTGTAGTAATGGCACATGTGAAGGCAAGAAGGTTAAACAAGGTAGTCTCATAGTAGTGACGGCACATGTGAAGGCAAGGAGGTTAAACATAGTAGTGTCACAATAGTAACGGCACATGTCAAGGCAAGGAGGTAAAACATGGTAGTTTCACAGTAGTAACGGCACATATGAAGGCAAGGAGGTTAACCATAGTAATGTCACAACAGTAACGGCACATGTGAAGGCAAGGAGGTTAAACAAAATAGTGTTACAGTAGTAACGGCACATGTGAAGGCAAGGAGGTTAAACAGAGCAGTGTCACAATAGTAAAGGCACATGTGAAGGCAAGGAGGTTAAACAGAGTAGTGTCAAAGTAGTGACAGCACATGTGAAGGCAAGGAGGTTGAACATGGTAGTTTCACAGTAGTAACGGCACATTTGAAGGCAAGGAGGTTAAACATGGTAGTGTCACTGTAGTGACGGCACATGTGAAGGCAAGGAGGTAAAACAGAGTAGTGTCACAGTATTAACAGCACATGTGAAGGCAAGGAGGTTCACAAGGTAGTGTCACACTAGTAACGGCACATGCGAAGGCAAGGAGGTAAAATAGAGTAGTGTCAAAATAGTCAAGGCACATGTGAAAGCAAGGATGTTAAACATGGTAGTGTTACAGTAGTGATGGCACATTTGAAGGCAAGGAGGTTTACCAGACTCGTGTCACATTAGAAACGTCACACGTGAAGACAAGGAGGTTAAACAAGGTAGTGTCACCGTAGTAGCGGCACATGTGAAGGCAAGGAGGTTAAGCAAAGTAGTGCTACAGAAGTAACGGCACATGTGAAGGCAAGGAGGTTAAACATGGTAGTGTTACAGTATTGACGGCACATGTGAAGGCAAGGAGGTTAAACAGAGTAGTGTCACAGCAGTAAAGGCTTATGTGAAGGCAAGGAGGTCAAACAAAATAGTGTAACAGTAGTGCTGGCACATGTGAAGTCAAGAAGGTGAAACATGGTAGTGTCACAATAGTAACGGCACATGTGAAGGCAAGGAGGTTAAACACGGTAGTGTCAAAGAAGTGACGGCACATGTGAAGGCAAAGAGGTAAAACAGAGTAGTGTCACAGTAGTAACGGCACATGTGAAGGCAAGGAGGTGAAACAGAGTAGTGTCACTGTAGTAATGGCACCTGTGAAGGCTAGGAGGTTAAACAAGGTATTGTCAAAGTAGTGACGTCAGATGTGAAGGCCAGGAGGTTAAACATAGTAGTGTCACAATAGTAACGGCACATGTGAAGGCAAGGAGGTAAAACATCGTAGTGTCACAGTAGTAATGGGACATCTGAAGGCAAGGAGGCAAAACAGAGTAGTGTCATTGTAGTAAGGGCACATGTGAAGGCAAGAATGTTAAACAAAATAGTGGTACAGAAGTAACGGCACATGTGAAGGCAAGGAGGTTAAACGTAGTAGTGTTATAGTAGTAACGGCACATGTGAAGGCAAGGAGGTTAAACAGAGTAGTGTCACAATAGTAAAGGCTTATGTGAAGGCAAGGAGGTTAAACAGAGTAGTGTCAGAGTAGTGACGGCACATGTGAAGGCAAGGAGGTTGAACATGGTAGTTTCACAGTAGTAACGGCACATGTGAAGGCAAGGAGGTTAAACATGGTAGTGTCACTGTAGTGACCGCACATGTGAAGGCAAGGAGGTAAAACAGAGTAGTGTCACAGTAGTAACAGCACATGTGAAGGCAAGGAGGTAAAACATAGTAGTGTCACAGTAGTAACAGCACATGTGAAGGCAAGGAGGTAAAACAGAGTAGTGTCACAGTAGTAACAGCACATGTGAAAGCAAGGAGGAAAAATAGAGTAGTGCCAGAATAGTCACGGCACATGTGAAAGCAAGGATGTTAAACATGGTAGTGTCACAGTAGTGATGGCACATTTGAAGGCAAGGAGGTTTAACAGACTAGTGTCACATTAGAAACGTCACATGTGAAGGCAAGGAGGTTAAACAAGGTAGTGTCACCGTAGTAGCGGCACATGTGAAGGCAAGAAGGTTAAACATGGCAGTGTCACAATAGTGATGGCACATTTGAAGGCAAGGGGGTTAAACATGGTAGTGTAACAGTAGTAACGGCACATGTGAAGGCCAGGAGGTTAAACATGGAAGTGTCACAGTAGTGACGACACATCTGAAGGCAAGGAGGTTAAACAAGGTAGTGTCAAAGTAGTGACGGCACATTTGAAGGCAAGGAGGTTAAACATGGTAGTGTCAAAGTAGTGACGGCACATTTGAAGGCAAGGAGGTTAAACATGGTAGTGTCACAGTAGTAGCGGCACATGTGAAGGCAAGGAGGTTAAACATGGAAGTGACACAGTAGTGACGGCACATCTGAAGGCAAGGAGGTTAAACATGGTAGTGTCACAGTAGTAGCGGCACATGTGAAGGCAAGGAGGTTAAACAGAGTGGTGTCACAGTAGTGATAGCACATGTAAAGGCAAGTAGGTTAATCAGAGTAGTGTCACAGAAGTGACGGCACATGTGACGGCAAGGAGGTTAAACAAGGTAGTGTCAAAGTAGTGATGGCACATTTGAGGCAAGGAGGTTAAACATGGTAGTGTCACAGTAGTAACGGGACATGTGAAGGCAAGGAGGTTAAACATGGAAGTGTCACAGTAGTGACGGCACATGTGAAGGCAAGGAGGTTAAACAGAGTAGTGTCATAGAAGTATCGGCACATGTGAAGGCAAGGAGGTTAAACAGTGTAGTGTCACAATAGTAATGGCACATGTGAAGGCAAGGAGGTTCAACAGAGTAGTGTCACAATAGTGACGGCACATGTGAAGGCAAGGAGGTTAAACAGAGTAGTGTCACAGTAGTGACGGAACGTGTGAAGGCAAGGAGGTTAAACATGGTAGTGTCACAGTAGTAACGGCACATGTGAAAGCAAGGAGGTTAAACATGGTAGTGTCACAGTAGTGACGGCACATGTGAAGGCAAGGAGGTTAAACAAGGTAGTGTGACAGTAGTGACGGCACATTTGAGGGCAATGAGGTTAAACATGGTAGTGTCACAGTTGTAACGGCACATGTGAAGGCAAGGAGGTTAAACAGAGTAGTGTCACAGTGGAGACGGCACATGTAAAGGCAAGGAGGTTAAACAGAGTAGTGTTACAGTAGTGAGGGCACATGTGAAGGCAAGGAGGTTAAATAGAGTAGTGTCACAGTGGAGACGGCACATGTAAAGGCAAGGAGGTTAAACAGAGTAGTGTTACAGTAGTGAGGGCACATGTGAAGGCAAGGAGGTTAAATAGAGTAGTGTCACAGTGGAGACGGCACATGTAAAGGCAAGGAGGTTAAACAGAGTAGTGTTACAGTAGTGAGGGCACATGTGAAGGCAAGGAGGTTAAACATGGTAGTGTCACAGTAGTGACGGCACATGTGAAGGCAAGGAGGTTAAACATTGTAGTGTCAAAGTAGTGACGGCACATGTGAAGGCAAGGAGGTTAAACAAGGTAGTGTTATAGTAGTAAGGGCACATGTGAAGGAAAGGAGGTTAAACAGAGTAGTGTCATAGAAGTAACAGCACATGTGAAGGCAAGGAGGTTAAACAGTGTAGTGTCACAATAGTAAAGGCACATGTGTAGTGAAGGCAAGAAGGTTAAACATGGTTGTGTCACAGTAGTGATGGCACATTTGAAGGCAAGGAGGTTAAACCGAGTAGTGTAACAGTAGCAACGGCACATGTGAAGGCAAGGAGGTGAAACAGAGTAGTGTCACTGTAGTAATGGCACATGTTAAGGCTAGGAGGCTAAACATGGTAGTGTTACAACAGTGGCGGCACATGTGAAGGCAAGGAGGTTAAACAGAGTAGTGTTACAGTAGTGACGGCACATGGGAAGGCAAGGAGGTTAAACATGGTAGTGTCACAGTTGTAACGGCACATGTGACGGCGAGGAGGGTAAACAGAGTAGTGTCACAGTAGTGACGGTACAGGTGAAGGCAAGGAGGTTAAACAAAGTAGTGTCACAGTAGTGACGGCACATGTGAAGGAAAGGAGGTCAAACATGGTAGTTTATAAGTAGTACTGGCACATGTGAAGGCAAGGAGGCTAAACAAGGTAGTGTTACAGTAGTGACGGCACATTTGAAGGCAAGGGTGTTAAACATGGTAGTGTCGCAGTAGTAATGGCACATGTGAAGGCAAGGAGGTTAAACAAGGTAGTGTCAGAGTAGTGACGGCACATGTGAATGCAAGGAGGTTAAACATGGTAGTGTTACAGTAGTAACGGCACATGTGAAGGCAAGGAGGTTAAACAAAATAGTGTCAAAGTATCAATGGCACATCTGAAGGCAAGGAGGTTAAACATGGTAGTGTCGTAGTAGTGACGGCACACGTGAAGGCAAGGAGGTTAAACAGATCAGTGCCACAATAGTAACGTCACATGTGAAAGCAAGGAGGTTAACTAGAGTAGTGTTACTGTAGTAATGGCACATGTGAAGGCAAGGAGGTTAAACATAATATTGTTACTGTAATAACAACACATGTGAAGGAAAGGATCTTAAACAAGGTAGTGTTACAGTTGTGACGTCACATGTGAAGGCAAGGAGGTTAAACCGAGTAGTGTCACAGTCGTAACGGCACATGTGAAGGCAAGGAGGTTAAACATGGTAGTGTTACAGTAGTGACGGCACATGTGAAGGCAAGGAGGTTAAACAGAGTAGTTTCGCAGTAGTAACGGCACATGTGAAGGCAACGAGGTTAAACGGATTAGTGCAACTGTAGCAATGGCACATGTGAAGGCAAGGAGGTAAAAAAAAAGTACTGTCACTGTACTAATGGCACATGTGAAGGCAAGGAGGTTAAACAGAGTAGTGTCATAGAAGTAACGGCACATGTGAAGGCAAGGAGGTTAAGCAGTGTAGTGTCACAGTAGTGACGGCACATGTGAAGACAAGAAGGTTAAACATGGTAGTGTCACAGTAGTGACGGCACATTTTGAAGGCAAGGAGGTAAGTTAGAGTAGTGTCACATTAGTAACGGCACATGTGAAGGCAAGGAGGTTAAACAGATTAGTGTCACAATTGTAACGGCACATGTGAAGGCAAGAAGGTTAAACATGGTAGTGTCACAGTAGTGACGCCACTTGTGAAGTCAAGGAGGTAAAAAAGAGTAGTGTCACAGTAGTAACGGCACATGTGAAGGCAAGGAGGTAAAACAGACTAGTGTCACAATAGTAAGGGCACATGTGAAGCAAGGATGTTAAACATGGTAGTGTCACAGTAGTGAGACCATGTTGGGCTGAGAAAAATCCCTTAGCATCTTTCCAGAGACTAAGTCCCACTTGTACAAGGTGTTTGAGTAGTGCAGCGGAAGTGTTGAGTAGTTGAACCCTTGCACTAGTATGTGAGAGCAAGTGATTGATTAAAAGAAGCAAGCATACAGGAATATATAGAAAATACGAAATATAGCAGTTGTAGAATACAGTTGAATAAACGGTTATCAAGTCGCACAACGACTCGATCGTTGGTTCGGTTACCACCCTTGCAGTCGCATTGGTCAGTCGCAACCTCAGGTTGCAACCCTTTGAGTCCCTTCGTCCTTTGGTGTTCTTTCGTCCAACCTCCTCGTGTAACCTCCGTTGACTCGTGTACTCGATACGACTTTTCTTCGAGTGTAGCGTTACACTTCAGAAACGCTTAAGTCTTTCAGGTGTTTCCAACTCTCCCCTTCGTTTCTGGAGTGCTGACGTGTCCGGATTCGGTAACGTTTATCTGCCCGGTCAGCAGCATGCAGTAATCGAACTTTGCATTCGCCAGTTTCTTTGTTAGGTAATCTGCAGCCATTTTTTTTCGTTAGGCAGTAAGTGAGGTGAATTCTCCCCTTCGCGATTTCATCCTTGACGAAGAAATACCGCAGGGCCTTGTTCTTGGTTCGGTTGGCGAACCCGTTTTTGTTCGCGATTTTGATTGCGGATTGGTTGTCGCAGAATAACGAGAAGGAGGGCATGGTCGTAATTTTTGCTTCCTCGAGCAGAGAGCGATGTATTCCGCTTCAGCCGAAGATAGCGCAATTAGCCCCTGCTTGCTCGATTGCCAGAAAATAGTCCCGATAGGCTCTAGTCAGTAGATGTAGCCTGTTCTGGAGCGACGATTCTCCCTATCTCCTGCGTGGTCGGCGTCGACATAGCCGAGTAGCTGTACGGACGATGGCATTACTTTGCTGTAGGTAAGTCTAGTCGTCGGCGTAGAGACGAAGTAGAGCAGTGCCCGATTTAGCTCCTCGAGATCCTCTTACTTCGGCTGCTTGATGTGTGTCGCCAGTTGGCTCGCACTGTAGGACAGATCCGGTCGGCAGGTTACTGCTGCGAACAGTAGACAGCCAAGCTTCTATTGATACTCCTGGATTTGTTTCGCGGGGAGCTTTGCGGGGGTTTCGCTGTTGTTCCTGTAGCGATAGGGAGTCGCGACTACGACTAGCGTTAGGCGAAACTTGTTCGCGACAGTGCCTGCGAATTTTCCGTCGTGTAGGTAGAATGTCGAGTCGTCTTCAACGATGTTGAGACCTAGGTACTGGCTCACGGTGTCTGACACCGTGAGTGTTAAGTCACTCCTCAGCTCCCCTTCGAACCAGGTGGCGATGTCAGGAGTGGAGCCGACGTAGAGTAGGTCATCGACGTAGACGATGAGCACGACGAAATCCCCCCCTTTTTGTAGTCGTTACATGCCTTGATCGTGCGGCAGCTGCAGAAAACCGATCTTGTCGAGGCGGACGTGAAGGTGCTGCTGCCAGAGCCGCGGGGCATGCTTCATTCCGTAGAGGGATTTTACCAGCTGGCACACTTTTGTGGGATCGTCGATAAATCCATGGGGCAGCTCGATGAAGATTTTGGCGTCCATAGGTGCGTACAGGAAGGCGTTGGCGACATCGATCTGGCGCAGTTGTAGCCTTTTCGTGGCCGCGACGGCGAGCAAAATGCGCATGGAAGTATGTCGGGAGACTGGGGCGAATGTCTCCGTGTAGTCGGTTCCATATCGCTGGTCGAATCCTCGTACGACCCAGCGAGCCTTGAAATGGTCGATGGAGCCATCCGCATTAGTCTTAATGCGGTACACCCATTTCCTCGAGAGCACATTCTTCCCGCTGGTTTTTGTTGTAGGTACCAGCTTCTATGTATTTTGGTCTTGCAGGGCCTTCAGTTCGTTTTCCATTGCTTCCTTCCATTTTGCCTTGTGTTCCCCCCCCAGAGCCTGCGACAGAGTCGTTGGCTCACGCGGTGACGGCGGCGGCGGTGGCGGGCTCTGGACGGCGACCCATAGTCCAAGTATCTGCAGGCCCGTGAGTGTGTGTCGAGGGGAATTGTCATTCGCGGGATAAGCTGCTTCGTCACCGTCTTCGGGGTCGGGTAAGAAATTGGGTCCGATGTGTTAGAGATATTTGTGTCGACCGGTTGAGGTGTAGTGTAACCTTGGTCAGCGAAGTGGTAATAAGTGTCGAGGTTGTTACTATCGAGAGGATTGTCGTCGTCGAGTGGAACGTGCACTGAGCAGTAAGGGAGTGGTCCGGCAGCTTCCGAGGCTTCAGCTTCGGCAGTACGGTCGGCGAAGGACCAATGGCCCTCGAAGCTGTCGGTGGGGTCTGCGGTATGGCGATGTTGTCAAGGTAATGTTGCAGCATCAGTCGCTCGTAGAAGATTACATCACGTGAGGCCACGGTGGTTTTGTCATGAATGTCGAAAAGTTTCCATGCTTGGAAATGTTTTGCGATGCCGAGGTGTAGTCCCCACCGTGCTCGTTGAGAGAATCGACCTGCTCGGGCTATGTGGGGTCTGTACTGTACCATGCAGCCAAAGACTCGAAGTAATTTTGTACTGCCCTATTTTCCTGTCCACAGCAGGTGCGGTGATGCGCTGTTTGGAAGTGATGACGAGGACAGAAAATTGTGCAGGTGGACTGCATGCGTCATCACGTCAGGCCAAAGCGTGTTGGGCAGTCTCATCCCTAGGAGCAGCTTCCGCATCGTTGTCTGCAAGGTTCTGTTCATCCTTTCTGCGACCCCCTACTGCTGGTGAGCGTAGGGCACAGACACCAGGCGTCTGATGCCTCTTTCTGCCAAGTAGTTCCTGAATCGTTGTGATTGGTATTCCAGTGCCCCGTTTGACTGGAAACTCTTGAGTTGCGACCCCGACTCTCGTTCAGCGATGGGGAGCCACGTCGTGAACGCTTCGAGTGCTTGATCACGTGTCTTGAGGTTGTAGTGCCAGACGTATCATATTGCTGCGTCGATGAACGTGATGACATAGTTGTACTCTGCTTCACTGTCCTCTCGAGGCATATTTAAGATGTCGCCATAGACTTTTTCCATCGGTGCGTATGCAGGTGCGCTTGGATTGTGGGGCGACGGAAAAGGTTGGTGGGGAAGATCAGCTTCTGGACACGTGAAGCATCGTGCGCGGGGCCGTCAAAGCTCCTGCCCGCTCGTTGTGAGAAGAGTGTCCTTTTCTAATACTCTGGCTTAAATGGTTTGTAGTACTGTGCTGTTTGCAGGGTGTCCGAGGCATTGATGCCAAATGTCATCGGGAGGGCGATGGCCGAGTGAGCACTGGTACAGGTCGGCGTTGGAGAAGAACGCGACGACCGTAGCGGGACGGCAGACAACTCGGGTGATGGGTATGAGTTGATCTGCTTCGGATGGTGGTCCTCGGATTGCTAGTGACGGCCCGCGGCTTGGTCCTGCTGTTGTTGCTACAGGTAATGTCGAGGAAGGTGTACTTGCTGGTACTTGTCGTTCTTGTCGAATGACTGCTAATGCTCATGTTCTCTCTGCTGCAGGGATGGTGTTGGAGTACAAGAATCCGCCTGGAGTAAAGTCAAGGTCAAGATCCGGCGGGTGCGTCCAGGCGGCGAACGACACGATGCCATCGCTGTCGGCAGTTCCGCGGTCGGGTACGAAATCCAGCACAAAGACGCCCGACGGTGATGATGACATCGCTCTCGTTGCACGAAGCGCCCGAAAGAGCACACATGTTGGCCGCAGCAGCTGTCCAAGAACCAGGTGTTTCGCCCGGTGGGTTCGGCGTTGGCGACTGCAGCGTACGTCGCGTTGACCTGGAGACCTTGTGAACGTGGCGGAGGCAGTACTTCTTCGTCTGGAGCGTAAGTGGGTGGTGACTTGGGTCTGCAGCTGTCGATCCGTACCATGCAGTTGATGATGTTTGGTGTGCCTTGTGCAGGTGTAGAGGAGCGGCTTGGCGGATTTTCTTGAGTGGAGGCGACTTGCGGATCTGCTGGACGATAAACTCGAGGGCGTGTGCAGTTAACCTTGGAGTGTCCGGATGTCTGACAATTGTGGCAGAACGGCGGCACGACGGTGAGACCTCTTGTGTCATATCGATTATGCTTATCGCGTCGGTTGTAGTTGTTGTCGTTTCTTCTTTGAGTGTAGAAGACTAATGGCTGTTGCTTATTCCGTGGTTGTCTTTCTTCAAACAGGTCCATCTCCTGTTGTTCAGCATGAAGCTCAGCGCAGAGGTGCATCTCGGAAACTTGATCGTGGGTGCGAAGAAGCGGGCGCGTCGTTCTCCATTCTAGCCCAAGCCCGGCGAGGACAAGTGTCACGAAGCTTTCTTCAGTAATTGTGCCTCCGCACCAAAGCAAGCAGTCGCGGAGTGTCTGACAACGACTCATATACTGCATCGCCTTTTCCCCGGTCTTCATTTGTATTGTTGTCAACTGCTGCATGAGTCTGCTTTGTGTCACGCTGACGTTTGCTTGATAGAGACACTTCAGATGATGCCAGGTGAGCTCCGTGGAGTTTCCATAGCTCCGATACGTTCTGATGCTCTGTTGCTCTTGTGGTGACAGATTTTGCAGGAGAACTGTGTATGCCAACAGCGACTGATAAGTGAAGATTTGCTGCTCCTTTGCAGTGCCATTGCTTGGAAATGGCAGGGACCCATTGCAAGAGGTGCGCGGCCTCCATCAGCAGCTCGAACTCAAAACTCCAGGTAAAGAAGTCGTGCCCGTTGAGCGGTGAAGATGTCTGCAGTTTGATCACATGTGAAAACTGCGCCTGGAGACTCAACATCTCATTTGGTGTCTTTTGTGATGTAGCTGCTGTCGGTTGAGCATGGGGCGGCATGAACTCGAACGTCCCCGGTGAAGAGTGATAAGGTGCAAAGGTAGGCGCCTGATTGTGCCGGCCGAATGATGAGTTGTCGAGGCTCATTGGTGCTAATCCCATATTTTCCCCGTTGCTCTGTATTGAATGCGCAGGTGTCCTTGTCTGCTGCTGCTGGTCAAAGTGCGACATGAAGCTGAAGAACCTTTCCATAAGGTTCGGGTCCATGCTTGAAGAGGGTGAAGGGGGCACCACTTCTGGTACCCTTCCTGTTGTTTCTTGAGCAGCGCCGGTCTCAGTATGTAGTCTTGAAGTGTGTAGTCTAGAGATGCCGGGTTGAGTGTCTTGGCCGCTGAGTGAGCACATAGAAGACTTCTTGCCCTTGTTGTCCATGACTTGTAATCGATGAATCTCTTGATGTGCTTGACTGTAGGTAGAGCGTTGTTTGCTGGAAGTTTGGTCTCTGACCAGCTCTCATACCATGTTGGCCTGAGAAAAAACCCTTAGGATCTTTCTAGAGACTAAGTCTCACTTGCAAAAGGTGTTTGAGTAGTGCAGCAGAAGTGTTGAGTAGTTGAACCCTTGCACTAGTATGTGAGAGCAAGTGATTGATTAAAAGAAGCAAGCATACAAGAATATCTAGAAAATAGGAAATATAACGGTTGTAGAATACAGTTGAATAAACGGTTATCGAGTCGCGCAGCGACTCGATCGTTGGTTCAGTTACCACGTTGCAGTCGCAACAATCAGTTGCAACCTCCTGTTGCAACCCTTCAAGTCCCTTCGTCCTTTCGTGTTCTTTCGTCCAACCTCCTCGTGTAACCTCCGTTGACTCGTGTACTCGATACGACTTTTCTTCGAGTGTAGCGTTACACTTCAGAAACGCTGAAGTCTTTCAGGTGTTTCAAACAGTATTGCTATAGTAGTAACAACACATGTGAAGGCCAAGAGGTTACACAAAGTAGTGTCACAGTAGTAACGGCACATGTGAAGGCTAGGAGGTTAAACAGAGTAGTGTTATAGTAGTAGCGACACATGTGAAGGCAAGGAGGTTAAACACAGTAGTGTCACAGTAGTGACAGCTCATGTGAAGGTCAGGAGGTTAAACAGAGTAGTGTCACAGTAGAAAAGGCACATGTGAAGGCACGGAGGTTAAACAAAGCAGTGTGACTGTAATATTGGCACATGTGAAGGCAAGGAGGTTAAACATGGTAGTATCACAGTACTAACTGCACATGTTAAGGCAAGGAGGTGAAACTTGGTAGTGTTACAGTAGTAACGGCACAAGTGACGGCAAGGAGGTAAAACAGAGTAGTGTCACCGTAGTAATAGCACATGTGAAGGCAAGGAGGTAAAACATGGTATTGTCAATGTAGTAACGGCACATTTGAAGGCAAGGAGGTTACACAAGGTAGTGTCACAGTAGTAACGGCACATGTGAAGGCAAGGAGGTAAAACAGAGTAGTGTGACTGTAGTAACGGCACATGTGAAGGCAAGAAGGTTAAACATGGTACTGTCACAGTAGTAACGACACATGTGAAGGCAAGGAGGTTATACAGAGTAGTGTGATTTGTAAGGGCAAATGTGAAGGCAAGGAGGTTTAACAGAGTGGTGTCACAGTAGTAACAGCACATGTGAAGGCAAGGAGGTTAAACAGAGTATCGTCACAGTAGTAACGACACATGTGAAGGCAAGGAGGTTAAACACAGTAGTGTCACAATAGTGACGGCACATGTGAAGGAAAGGAGGTTAAACAGGGTAGTGTCATAGTAATAAAGGCACATGTGAAGGCTAGGAGGTAAAACAGAGTAGTGTCACAGTAGTAACGGCATATGCGAAGGCAAGGAGGTTAAACATGGTATTGTGGCAGTAGTAACAGCACATGTGAACACAAGGAGGTAAAACTGAGTAGTTTCACTGTAGTAACGGCACATGTGAAGGCAAGGAGGTTAAACAAGGTAGTGTCACAGTAGTGACGGGACATGTGAAGGCAAGGAGGTTAAACAAGGTAGTGTCACAATAGTAACGGCACATGTGAAGGCAAGGAGGTGAAACAGAGTAGTGTAACAATAGTAACGGCACATGTGAAGGCAAGAAGGTTAAACAGAGTAGTGTCACTGTAGTAATGGCGCATGTGAAGGAAAAGAGGTTAAACAGAGTAGTGTTACAGTAGTAAGGACCCATGTGAAGGCAAGGAGGTTAAATAAGGTAGTGTCACAGTAGTAATGGCACATGTGAAGGCAAGGAGGTTAAACAGAGTAGTGCTACAGTAGTAGCGACACACGTGAAGGCAAGGAGGTTCAACAGAGTAGTGTCACAGTAGTGACAGCTCATGTGAAGGTCATGAGGTTAAACAGAGTAGTGTCACAGTAGAAAAGGCACATGTGAAGGCACCGAGGTTAAACAGAGCAATGTCACTGTAATATTGGCACATGTGAAGGCAAGGAGGTTAAACATGGTAGTATCATAGTACTAACTGCATCTGAAGGCAAGGAGGTTAAACCGAGTAGTGTTACAGTAGTAACGGCCCATGTGAAGGCAAGGAGGTTAAAGAGAGTACTGTCATAGTAGTAAGGACTCATGTGAAGGCAAGGAGGTTAAACAGAGTAGTGTCACAGTAGTAATAGCACATAAGAAGGCAAGGTGGTTAAACATGGTATTGTCCATGTAGTAAAGGCACATGTGCAGGCAAGGAGGATACGCAAGGTAGTGTCACAGAAGTAACGGCACATGTGAAGGCAAGGAGGTAAAACAGAGTAGTGTCACTGTAGTAACGGCACATGTGAAGGCAAGGAGGTTAAACATGGTCGTGTCACAGTAGTAACGACACATGTGAATGCAAGGAGGTGGTACAGAGTAGTGTGATTAGTAAGGGCACATGTGGAGGGAAGGAGGTTTAACAGAGTAGTGTCATAGGCGTAACAACACATCTGAAGGCAAGGAGGTTAAATAGAGTTGGGTCACAGTAGTAAGGACACATGTGAAGGCAAGGAGGTTAAACAGAGTATCGTTACAGTAGTAACGACACATTTGAAGGCAAGGAGGTTAAACAGAGCAGTGTCAAAGTAGTAACGGCACCAGTGAAGGCTAGGAGGTTAAACATGGTATTGTTACAGTAGTAACGGCACATGTGAAGGCAAGGAGGTAAAACAGAGTAGTGTCACTGTAGTAACGTCACATGTGAAGGCAACGAGGTTAAACAAGGAAGTGTTACAGTAGTGACAGCACATGTGAAGGCAAGGAGGTTAAACAGAGTAGTGTCACAATAGTAACTGCACATGATAAGGCAAGGAGGTTAAACAGAGTAGTGTAACAATAGTAATGGCACATGTGAAGGCAAGGAGGTTATGAAGAGTAGTGTCATAGTATCACCGGCACATCTGAAGTCTAGGAGGTCAAACATGGTAGTGTTACAGTAATGACGGCACATGTGAAGGCAAGGAGGTTAAACAGATTAGTGTGATAGTAGTAACGGCAGTTGTGAAGGCAAGGAGGTTAACCAGAGTAGTGTCACGGTAGTAATAACACATGTGAAGGCAAGGAGGTTAAACTGACTAGTGTCTTAGTAGTGACATCACATGTGAAGGCAACGAGGTTAAACATGGTAGTGTCACAGTAGTAGCGGCACATGTGAAGGCAAGGAGGTTGAACATGGTAGTGTCACAGTAGTGACGGCACATGTGAAGGCAAGGAGGCTAAACAGAGTAGTGTGACAGTAGTAATGGCATATGTGAAGGCAAGGAGGTTAAACATGGTATTATGACAGTAGTAATGGCACATGTGAAGGCAAGGAGGGCTAACAGAGTATTGTGAGGTAGTAAGGGCACATGTGAAGGCAAGGAGGTTACACAAGGTAGTCTCATAGTAGTAACGGCACATGTGAAGGCAAGGAGGTTAAACATGGTAGTGTCACAGTAGTAGCGGCACATGTGAAGGCAAGGAGGTTGAACATGGTAGTGTCACAGTAGTGACGGCACATGTGAAGGCAAGGAGGCTAAACATAGTAGTGTGACAGTAGTAATGGCACATGTGAAGGCAAGGAGGGCTAACAGAGTATTGTGACAGTAGGAAGGTCACATGTGAAGGCAAGGAGGTTAAACAAGGTAGCATCATAGTAGTTACGGCACATGTGAAGGATAGGAGGTTAAACACAGTAGTGTTATAGTAGTAGCAACACATGTGAAGGCAAGGAGGTAAAATAATGTAGTGTCACAGTAGTAGCGGCACATGTGAAGGCAAGGAGATTAAACATGGTAGTGTCATAGTAGTATCGATACATGTGAAGGCAAGGAAGTTAAACAAGGTAGTGTTACAGTAGTAACAGCACATATGAAGGCAAGGAGGTTAAACACAGTAGTGTCATAGTAGTGACAGCACATATGATGGTTAGGGGGTTAAACAGAGTAGTGTTACAGTAGTGACAGCACATGTAAAGGCAAGGAGGTTAAACATGGTAGTGTCACAGTAGTGACAGCACATGTAAAGGCAAGGAGGTTAAACAGAGTAGTGTGAGAGTAGCAAGGGCACATGTGAAGGCAAGGAGGATAAACAGAGTAGTGTGACAGTAGTAACGACACATGTGAAGGCAAGGAGGTTAAACAGAGTAATGTTACAGTAGTAACGACACATGTGAAGGCAAGGAGGTTAAACAAAGTAGTGTCACAACAGTAAGGACACATGTGAAGGCAATGAGGTTAAACATGGTAGTGTTACTATAGTTACGGCTCGTGTGAAGGCAAGGAGGTTAAGCACAGTGGTGTCACAGTAGTAGTGGCACATGTGAAGGCAAGGAGGTTAAACAGAGTACTGTTATAGTCGTAACGGCACATGTAAAGGGAAGGAGGTTAAACGGAGTAGTGTCACACTAGTGACAGCACATGTGAAGGCAAGGAGGCTAAACATGGAAGTGTTACAATCGTAATGGCACATTTGAAGGCAAGGAGGTTAAAAAGAGTAGTGTCACAGTAGTAATGGCACATGTAAAGGCAGGGAGCTTAAACAGAGTAGTCTCACAGTGGTGACGGCACAAATAAAGGCAAGGAGGTTAAACATGGTAGTGTTATAGTAGTACGGGCACATGTGAAGACAAGGGGTCTAACAGAGCAGTGTCACAGTAGTGATGGCACATGTGAAAACAAGGAGGTTAAACAGAGTAATGTCACCGTAGTAGCTGCACACGTGAAGGGAAGGAGGTTAAACAGAGTAGTGTGACACTAGTGATGGCACATGTAAAGGCAAGGGGGTTATACAGAGTAGTGTCACACTAGTAACGACACATGTGAAGGCAAGGAGGTTAAACATGGTAGTGTTACTGTAGTAACGGCACATGTGAAGGCAAGGAGGTTATACAGAGTAGTGTCACAGTTATAATGGCACATGTGAAGGCAAGGAGGTTACAGAAGGTAGTGTCAAAGTAGTAACGGCACATGTGAAGGCAAGGATGTTAAACAGAGTAGTGTCATACTAGTGACGGCACATGTGAAGGCAAGGAGGTTAAAAAGAGTAGTGTTACTGTAGTAATGGCACATGTGAAGGCAAGGACTTTAAACAGAGTAGTGTCACAGTAGTAATGGCACATGTGAAGGCGAGGAGGTTAAATAGAGTAGTGTCACTGTAGTAATGGCATATGTGATGGCAAGGAGGTTAGACATGGTAGTGTTACAGTAGTAACGGAACATGTGAAGGCAAGGAGGTTAAACGGAGTAGTGTCATAGTAGTGAGGGCACATGTGAAGGCAAGGAGGTTAAACAACGTAACTGTACAGTAGTAAGGGCACATGTGAAGGAAAGGAGGTTAAAAAGAGTAGTGTCACAGTAGTGACGGAACATGTGAAGGCAAGGAGGTTGAACAGAGTAGTGTCACAGTAGTAACGACACATGTGTGGGCAAGGAGGTTAAGCAGAGTAATGTTACTGTAGTAATGGCACAAGTCAAGGCAAGGAGGTTAAACATGGAAGTGTCACAATAGTAGCGGCACATGTGAAGGCAAGGAGGTTAAACAGAGTAGTGTCACAGTAGTAATGGCACATGTGAAGGCAAGGAGGTTAAACAGAGTGCTGTTACAGAAGTTACGACACATGTGAAGGCAAGGAGGTTAAACAGAGTAGTGTCACACTAGTGACAGCACATGTGAAGGCAAGGAGGTGAAACATGGTAGTGTTACAGTAGTAATGGCAGATGTGAAGGCAAGGAGGTTAAACACAGTAGTATGAAAATAGTAGCGACACATGTGAAGGCAAGGAGGTTAAACATGGTAGTGTCACACTAGTGACGACACATGTGAAGGCAAGGAGGTTAAACAGAGTAGTTTCAGTCTAGTAATGGCACATGTGAAGGCAAGGAGGTTAAACAAAGTAGCGTCACAACAGTGATGGCACATGTGAAGGCAAGGAGGTTTAACATGGTAGTGTCAAAGTAGTGACGACACATGTGAAGGCAAGGAGGCTAATTTGGGTTGTGTCACAATAGTAACGGCACATGTGAAGGCAAGGAGGTTAAACAGAGTAGTGTCACAGTAGTGACGGCACATGTGAAGGCAAGGAGGTTATACAGAGTAGTGTCATAGTAGTGACGGCACATGTGAAGGCAAGGAGGTAAAGCAGAGTAGTGTCTTTGTAGAAATGGCACTTGTGAAGGCAAGGAGGTTTAACATGGTAGTGTTACAGTTATAACGGTACATGTGAAGGCAAGGAGATTGAACATGGTAGTGTCATTGTAGTGACGGCACATGTGAAGGCAAGGAGGATAAATAGAGTAGTGGCACAGTCGTAACAACACATGTGAAGGCTAGGAGGTTAAACATGGTAGTGTTACAGTAGAAAGGGCACATGTGATGGCAAGGAGGTTAAACAGAGTAGTGTCACTGTAGTAATGGCACATGTGAAGGCAAGGAGGTTATACATGGTAGTGTGACAGTAGTAACGGCGCATGTGAAGGCAACGAGGTTAAACAGAGTAGTGTCAGAGTAGTAATGGCACATGTGAAGGCAAGGAGGTTAAATAGAGTAGTGTCACAGTAGTAGTGGCACATGTGAAGGCAAGGAGGTAAAATAGAGTAGTGTTACAGTAGTAATGGCACATGTGAAGACAAGGAGGTTAAACGAGGTAGTGTCACAGTAGTTTTGGCACATGTGAAGGCAAGGAGGTAAAGCAGAGTAGTGTCTTTGTAGTAATGGCACTTGTGAAGGCAAGGAGGTTTAACATGGTAGTGTTACAGTTATAACGGTACATGTGAAGGCAAGGAGATTGAACATGGTAGTGTCATTGTAGTGACGGCACATGTGAAGGCAAGGAGGATAAATAGAGTAGTGGCACAGTCGTAACAACACATGTGAAGGCTAGGAGGTTAAACATGGTAGTGTTACAGTAGTAAGGGCACATGTGATGGCAAGGAGGTTAAACAGAGTAGTGTCACTGTAGTAATGGCACATGTGAAGGCAAGGAGGTTATACATGGTAGTGTGACAGTAGTAACGGCGCATGTGAAGGCAACGAGGTTAAACAGAGTAGTGTCAGAGTAGTAATGGCACATGTGAAGGCAAGGAGGTTAAATAGAGTAGTGTCACAGTAGTAGTGGCACATGTGAAGGCTAGGAGGTAAAATAGAGTAGTGTTACAGTAGTAATGGCACATGTGAAGACAAGGAGGTTAAACGAGGTAGTGTCAGAGTAGTTTTGGCACATGTGAAGGCAAGGAGGTTTAACATGGTAGTGTCACAGTGGTGACGGCACTTGTGAAGCTATTCGGAACACACCTAAAAAAAAAAAAAAAAAAAAAAAAAAAAAAAAAAAAAAAAACTCTTGAATCTTGTCATTTTAATTGTGTCGAGGCGAGTCAGGGCTTGCCTCGAGTCACTTTCACATTTGATATCGAATTGACTGTATGTTCCCTCTAATGCTGGGAGTACAGTCACATGCCATGAGGGGTAGGTGAACAGTAGGAAAACGAAGAAGACTTCTGAGACTGGTGAAAAGTGTGAAATCGAGCCGCCATTGGGAAGTGCCCTCAGCTGTAGCGAGCATTGTCACCTGCCATGATCGGTGGTGAATTTAGGCAAGGAACAAAGTGTGACTCAAGCGACCGGGTTCCTTCGGTCACTGGCAGATTTCATCTCGGGCAAGCGGTATGTGCGCTCTATCGATGCCAGTACCAAGGGAGGAAGAGAGGCGGAAAATGCAGAGGGAAAGGGAGGCGCGGAACGAAGGGAGCGAGGGAGGCGTAAAACGGAGGGATGCACGGTGGGAGGAAGGGAGTTGCGGAAAGGATGGAGGACGGGATACGCGGAATGGAGGGAGAAACGGAGGTGCGGTTTGGAGGTAGGAAAGAAGGCGCGGAACGGAGGGGGGAAGAGAGGCGCGGTTTGGAGGGAGCTAGGGAGGCGCGGAACGGAAGGGGAAAGAGAGGTTCACAATACAGGGAGGGAGGCAAGCACAGCACGGAAGAGGAGGGAAGGCGCGGAACAGAGGAAGGAACGAAGGGAGGAAGAGAAGCGCGAAACGAAGGGAAGAACGAAGGGAGGAAGGGAGGTGCGGAGAGGGAAGAACGAAGGGAGGAAGGGAGGCGCGGAGCGGAGGGAGGAACGGAGGGAGGAAAGAAGGGAGGACGGGAGGCTTGAGCGCCAGCGTCAAAACGCCATCGCCAACGCCAGCGCCAAAATGCCAGTGCCAGCGCCAGCACCAGCGCCAATACGCCAGCACCGGCGCCAGCCAAAACGCCAAAACAGCAGCGCCAACGCCAGTGCCAGCGCCAAAACTCCAGCGCCAACGCCAGCGCCAAAACGCCAGCACCAGTGCCAGCGCTAATGGCAAAACGCCAGCGCCGGCACAGGAACATCAGCGCCAACATGCCAGCGCCAGCACCGTGCCAGCGCAAAATCGCCAGCGACAGTACCAGCGTCAGCAACAGCACCAGCGCCAGCTCCAGCATCAGCGCCAGAGCCAAATCGCCAGCGCCAACGTCAGCGCTGAATCGCCAGCGCAAAAACGCCAGCGTCGGCGCCATCACCAGCGCAAAAACGCCAGCGTCGGCGCCATCACCAGCGCCAAAGCGCAAGCGCCAGAGCGCCAGCACCAGTGCCAGCGCCAGCGCCAGCGCCCGGCGCCAAATCGCCAGCACCAGCGCCAGCGCCAAAACGCCAATGCCAACGCCAGCGCTAGCGCCAGCGCCAAAACGCCAGCGTCAGCGTCAGCGCCCGGTGCCAAATTGCAAGTGCCAAATGCTTAGCACTAGAGCCAGCACCAGCGCCAGCTCCAAGGCAAACGCGCCCAGCGGTTCTACGCTTACCATGCAAATGAGCTGATTCAAACTTGAGATTGCTTGAAAGTCTGGAAAGCTTGAGGGAAGGAATGTGAGCGAAGCTGTGAGGTTGCTGGAAAGCTAGCTGCTATGAATGAATGTCTGAACAAGACATGCATGGGGAGCAGGAAACAAGAAACGCATTGGGAGGAGAAATTAGGAAACGCACAGGAAGGAGGAAGCAAGAAACGTAAACCCCATCCTGTTGCGCGTTTATTGTTTGTACAAAACGTAACGTACTGTAGTCAGATTTCTCAGGTAGTTGCCGATTTCAACTTGAAGCTGGTACACGCGTGTGACACCACATGCGATACTTGAGGTACCTCAGCCCATTATGATAAGGCTTCCGAATGTTTCGTCAATGATTCATTGAACAAAAACCAGCAGGTTTCTTGCGTAGTTTCGGCTTTGGCACGTGCTTGGATGTGAAATCCAGCGTATTACAACCTAATACTATAATGATTAGGCTACAAAAGGATGTCAAAATTATTATATCAGCATAAATATGATATCATTATATGTGTATACTTAAATTAATTGAACCATTATATCAGTATATTCATGTCAATATACCTGCTCAAAACTATTTGCGCTATGCGCTCTAACCGCTACTGAAAAGAGCACGACTGTTCGTGTGACTAAAACGGCCTGGTGACATAATCATCCAGACGAGCGCTATTTGCTGACGTCATTCTACGGATGCTAACTACAGTGTAACTCGACAATATCTATCAGAACTACTTACAGAAATGCTTAAACACGATTTTATCACAATCCCCTTCATTTCCGGAAGTCCGATAGTGTCACTTCTTGATCATTCCGCAGAGTTCGTTGCAGTATTGGAAATTCTGACGTGTCAGCTTCTTGGTGAGAAAATCTGCATTCATTTCATTGGTCGAGCAGTAGACCAACCATATTCTTCCCTTTTTGACTTCATCTTTGACGAAGAAGTATCGCAGCGAAATGTGTTTCGTCCTGTTGGCGAAACCAGGTTGGTGCGCAATTCTAATTGCACACTGGTTGTCGCACTGCAGGGTGAACTGTGTACTTGTACTACCTTTGCTAGTAGCTGTGCAGGCAGCAATGAACTCGGCTTCAGCAAATGATTGAGCTATGAGCTCTTGCTTTGTAGAATTCCACGAGATAGTCCCAATAGGTTCGAGATGATAAATGAAGCCGATGCGAGATCAACGATTAGAAGTATCTGTTGCATGATCAGCATCGACGTACCCGTTAAGATATAGAGTTTTTGTAGTAGTGATGGGATAGGTAAGTCTGATTTCAGGTGTCGAAACGAAATACTGTAGAGCGCAAAGAAGATCTAGCCAATTCTCTCCCTCATGTCAACGCAAGCTGGCTAGCGGCATGTGCAATATTCAGACGAAACGTTACAGCTGCGAATAGAAGACAACCCAGCTGGTGCTGATACAGTTGTAGTTCAGTATTATCGAGTCCAGTAGTATCGGATTTGTAGTCCGTCAGTAGAGATCGGTAAGGAGTGGTTACAGTTGAAGGTGTGAGGTTAAAGCGTGCGGCTAGTATAGCTGCGTACTTGGAAGCTGTAAGATGAATAACAGTTGCTGTTCGGTGGATGTTAAGACGGAGAAATTGTGTGGCTGTAGGAGTGATAGTGATCTGTAGATTTTGTTGAAGTTTTTGTTTGAAGAGAGAAGCGAGAGAATCGGTGGTGCTGAGTAGAATGTAGTCAATACCGTCGGTAAGTAGGTACATTCCTTTGTCGTGTGGAAGCTGACGAAACCCGGTAGTTAGTAACTGATAATAAAGATACTGTTGCCATAGTCATGGAGCCTGTTTAATGCAGTAGAGAGACTTTCTGAAACGGCATATGCTGGGAGGGTTAGTTTCGTAAGAATGCGGGTACTCTACTAGGATTAAGGCGTCGACAAGTGCATATAGAAATGCACTGGCGACGTCGATTTGGCGAAGTCTAAAGTTCTGGTAGGCCGCGATACAAAGGAGGATGCGGACACTAGTGTGTCTGCCGATAGGAGTGAAAGTTAACTCGTAGTCGAGTCCAAAAGTTTGCTCGAAGCAGCGGACGACCCAACGCGCCTCGAGTTTTTCAAATGTACCATCGGCGTTTGTCTTCACGCGAAAAAACCATTTTCCGGTAAAAACCTTACTCCCCTTTGTTTTTTTCAGCTGGGGGGGTAGATCCCAGGTACCCCTCTTTTCCAGAGCTGCTAACTCTCAGTCCATAGCTTAGCGCCATTTTTCCCGGTGTTGACTTCTCAAGGCTTGGCAAACTATTTTCGGCTCCAGAATCTTACTGCTGTTTGACTTTACTGCGACTGCAAATCCTAATACTGTAATCCAGTTTCTGTAAAACGAGGACGACTTGAGTTGACACCGGAGAAGTTGTGTTCTGAACCCTGTTCCCCCCCAACTTCTTCAAGGGGGTACACGGATAGCTGCTTCGAAGACAACTAGCATTGGCTGATGCTGACGATCACGTTCGTAATCAAGAACGACATCGCGAACATCCCAGAGTCTGCTTTGCTGAGTGGGATAAACTCGGCAGTTCCAGCTGACGTGGTTGGCACGGGGATGTAGGTGGTAGCTTCGGAAGACTCAGCGATGGATTCATCCTGTACATCTGCTTCGGTCTCGTCAGAAGCGAAAGCACGCGAGCCTTCGAACAGCCTAGCAGGGTTGGCAGTTGCAGCCTGGTGAGCTCAAAAAATAGCTAAGGTAGAGTCATTCGTAGAAAATACAATCACGTGCTGGTACAATTTGACTCGTGCGAAGATCCAAAATTTTCCATGCATAAAACTGCTTCTCGATGCCGATATGAATTCCCCACTTAGCCCGTTTTGAAAATTGCCGAGTGCTGCAGTCGGAGGTCGGTATTGGACGACACACCCAAAAACTCTTAAAAGTTAGGTGTTGCCGAGTGTTTTTGTTGTCCACTGCAGGCGTGGCAAAGAAAATTGTGGAAGAGAATTTGTCGACAGCAAGTTGTGCAGAAGTACTGCATGCTCCAAAGTGGCAGAGACCCTCGGCGTTTGATGCCTAGGGCTTGAAGATACTCAGTGAAGGTGGTGTTCGTGTACTCCCCTGCTCCGTCACTCTAAAATTCTTGAAGCTTTTCCTTCGATTCTCTTTCAGCCACCGCGAGCCACGCGACGAAGATAGAGTGAGCCATATGACGAGCCAGAATATTTGCTGTCCAAACATATCTTGTAGACGCCTCGACAAAGGAGATCATATAGAGCTCCCCCTTAGGTCTTGCTCCAGGTAAGTTGAGGATGTCACTGTAGACTTTCTGCATAAGTGTGTAACGAGTTGATCCCAGAAGTGGCCTGGAAAAGGTTCGTAAGGAAGATTAGCAGTTTTGCAGACTGCTGGTCGTGACGACTGTTTCATCTCAGTTCCATCCGGTAAGGGCAAGCTGTTCTTGTTAAGAACTGAAGCTCGTATAGTATGATTAAGAATCCCTGGTAAAGGATGACCTAGCTGTGGATGCCAAATATCCTCTGTTGCTTTGTGTCGTGTTGATCGCAGATAAAAATCAGCGTTAATATAAAATGAGGAAACGATTCCGCGATTTTTTTAAAAGCTTCCTGCAGAGTTTCAGCTCGTTGAAGATGCTAACTTGCATCGTTATGGGCAATGAATAAGCAACGTGACTACTCACTCTTCTTTTCACTGCATTTATGTTTCAGTGCAACCGCTTCAAACCGTTTTCTGCGCCTTGTGTAGTCACTGATCTAGGTCACTAGTAGCAGTAATACAACTTGTGTATTTCAAAAAATGGAATTGTTTTTATCACTTCAAGCAAGGTTCTTGACTCTCTCTTTGAGTGCAGTCAATTGAACTGGAAGTAATGAGTGCAAACCACTTTTTGGAACTCACAAATTGTGTTGCTTTTTGTTTGTACTTTATTTATGGCAATAAGGCTTTAAGCTCCCCCCCCCCCCCCCCCCGGCTAGAGTTGGGGAAGCGATAGCCTAATTTTGTTTTGATGAACTAGGCTTTTTGCTTCCCCCACTTAGTTGGGGAGGCGATAGCCTATTTTTGTCTCGACAAAAATACGCCATGAGATAATGATGGGAAACAGAGGCATTGACTTCTATTTCTCATCAGTGCTTACACTATTGATAGTGTAATAGGCATGAATACGTACAGAATTACACTATTGAAACTTACACCATAACCAATTAGATTCAGATTTCAAATGCTAGTAAGATAAAGACCATTTTCAATTCTTGAGTTCATATATTTTTTTACCACCAAAACTTGAAAAAAAAATCAGTTCGATCGATTGTAATAGGTTGCTGCGCAACCCAAAAAATGAGATTTGCCTCCCTGCGTCCTTACGACAACCACATGTAGATCAGCAAAATTTTGCAATCCCATCCTTGTTCGCGCCAAAAATTCGCGAGGCTAGCGAGTTTCGCCGACCAAATTCCCCTCACCAACTCTTTCTGCGTCCACCCTTCCCCGTCCACCAATCGGAATGGACACCCTATACCAACACCCATGAAACTCTCGGCACGGCGGTTTTAAAGGCCGACCGGCAGGTTGCACATTGGCACTGTAGAGGTAGGTGGGCCGGCAGATTGCGATTAATTGACGAGATCGATAGGGGGTGAAATGCTTTTGCGAAACTTTGTGTTCGTCAAGTTTCGCAATAGCGCGGTGTTCAACTGAGAGAATGACTAGAATGGGTGAGTACAAAGGATTATAGCCCAGTGGGCTGTACTCTCTAAGGCACAACCCTATATAGTCTACAACAACACACTCATATATGTTTGACACACCCCCTAGACTAGATAGGGGCAGTGCTCGATGAAAGACAAGCAGCTCAGGGTGGCACTACTAGTCCAACCTCTGAGGCAAGGGTCTAAAGACTAGTCAAACGAGTACAAACCAAACAAGAGCAAGACCAGGGCGGCACTACTAGTCCAGCCACTGGGAGAGGCCACAAGGCCAGTCAGGATGAGACAAATATGCAGGTCTGTACACAATCAAGGCCCTAGCAAATGAGAGGCTACAGGAACAAGACCAATTTGTAGACAGTGCCGCTGATGATCTTTATGCGTAAGCGCCTTCGTAAAGATATCAGTTGTGTTGGCACCGGAGGCCAAGTGTACTCCGCGAGCCTGGCGGCGCTGCTGTAGCTCGCGCAGGAGGAAGTACCGCAGCTGGATGTGCTTCGCTCTGCCCTCAAGTCGAGGCTCCGGACAAAGGAGGATCATGGCCCAGTTGTCAGCGTATTGGAACGGGGCAGAGCTAGGCCGCTCACCTAAGTCGGTAAGCAAGAAGGTCAGTTAGCGGAGCTCCTGTGCCGCCATGGCACCGGCGTAGATTTGACCCTCACAGCTGGACTGGGCAACAGATGAGGAGCGAGTAGCCCTCCATGAGATGGCACCTGAACCCAGGCTAAAACAGTAGCCCTACGAGGACCTGAGGGTTCCAGCGTCGTCTGCCCAAGAAGTGTCTGTGTGTCCAGTAAGGAACACTGGCATGCGTCCTGCTAGATAACGCAAAACCCTCTTAGAGGCCGACCAGTGCTGTGGTCGGTGTCTACCTGTAGCCACAAAGCGAGCCAGGATGCTGAGAGGGTATGCGAGATCTGGACGAGTGCAAGTCATCACGTACATGAGGCAATCCACCAGCTCTACGTAAGGTCCACTGGGCTCTACTGACTCCTCAGAAACTGGAGCTGAGAGCCTGTGATCTACTGGCAGAGGTGTGGGCAGTGCGGAGGAGAACTAAAGACCGAACCTCTAAAGGACCTGGCGCACCAAGTGTGACTGTGTCAGAGTGATGGTGCGCGCTGCTCTGTCCCTGGAGATCTGCAGGACAAGGTAGTGTCGCAGTTCTCCTAGGTCAGTGCAGGTGTGTCTCTTCAGCAGCTCGGCCTTCAGAGAGGACAGTGTGTCCCGGTCTACAGTAGCGAAGACCAGGTCGTCTACGTAAACAAGGATGTAGAACGGAGCCTGGAATGCACGAACGAAGAGCGAGGGGTGTGCATAGGACGGAAAGAACTGAAGGTTAGCTAGGGTAGCACGCAGCATGTCGTGCCACTCACGGAGCGCCTATCGCAAGCCGTAGACTAGACGTCGCA
Source organism: Closterium sp. NIES-67 (assembly GCA_027943415.1). Lineage (NCBI taxonomy): Eukaryota > Viridiplantae > Streptophyta > Zygnematophyceae > Desmidiales > Closteriaceae > Closterium > Closterium sp. NIES-67. The sequence continues at coordinate 148,553 of BQMB01001793.1, forward strand.
GGAGCCACTGGGTCCCAGGAGGGAAGGTACCAGTAAAGCCTTGAGGGCGGCACAGGTAGACCTGCTCGTGTCGGCTGCCCTGAAGAAAAGCAGTGGAGAAGTCGAGGGAGTGTAACTCGTAGTCACACTGTGCTGCTACAGTATGTGTAGCAGCACCCGAAGAGTAGTCATCTTCGGGGTCGGGGCGAAGGTCTAATAAGAAGTCCACCCCCTCACACTGACTGAAGCCTCTAGCCACATAGCGCGCCTTGAACACAGGCGGCTCTCCAGGGGGGCGCTTCACCTTGAAGAGCCACCGGCCATCGACTATGTTCACCCCAAGTGGGTGAACTGCGTCGACGTAGGTGCAGGTGGATCTCCAAGATGACATCTCCTGCTCCATGGTAGCTATCCACTGCAAGGCCCACAATCCCGAGGTCGCCTCAGCGTAGGTGCAAGGGTTCGGGATGTCGAAAGCATCTGGGTCACCCTCAGGGACTAGCAGCATGGAACAGAGACGGGGAGCAGCCTCAGACAGAAAAGCAAGCTCGTACTGCCAGTCCTCCAGGACATCACTGCCGAGGGCAGGAGCACCCCCGACGGACGGAGGACGGGCAGGGTCAGAGACCAGAGCGGTGGCGTAGTCAAGGTGGCGGGTCAGCGACAGCAGCAACAAGAGCGTCAAGACGCAAAGCAGGAGCAGACGGGTCGGTAACGAGAGAGGCAAGGACCCGAGGAACAAGAGGACGAGCTGCACGAAGGTAGCCTGACAGAGGGGGAAGCGCGACAACAAGTGAGGACGGAGGAGGCGACGGTAGGAGGGGAGGACGAGACACCTGAGAATGAAGCAACATGGGGTGAGAGTCCGGAATAGGAGAGAGAGGACGAGCACGAGAGGGACGACGAGACCAGACGTGAGAAGGAGGGGTCGGGTCAGGAGGCAGAGGAGGAGACACAAGGGGGGAACGAGGGGGAAGACGAGGCGGAGACGAGTCCGGAGGAGGGAACATAGGGCCGTAGACTAGAAGAGGAGGAGACGGCAGGAGAGGCACAGACGCGTGGTCAGGGGAGGGAAGGCCGAGCAGGCGAAGGGCGGACACCGGCGGTGACGGCTGCTGCTGCTGCACGACGACGACACCGGGACCGCCAGCTGCTCCACGGCTACCTGTGGAACACTCCACTCCAGCACCCCCAGAAGGAATACCCCCAGAACCAGGAATCCTCCCACACCCGGCACCACCCCTAGACCCGCCAAGACAAGCCACGACAGGAGCTTAGGACGAGCACTCTCCTCAACGCCAGCACCCCGAGAGGGCACAAACTGCTGCTGCTGCGGCGGCAATGGTGGCTACTGCTGCGGTGGCTGCGACGACGGCTGCGGCTGGGGCGGCTGCGACGAAGGGTGTTGCGGCGGCGACTGCGACGGTGGAGGAGGAGACACAGGGGGGAAGGCAGGCGGCGAGAACTGTGTCTTAGGGCCACTAGAGTCAGCAGACTCTTCGACAGGGACAACTGACGGGAGGGGGGTAACGTGAGACACACCAGACGGAGCCGGGCGGGGAGGGGGGGGAGCAGGGGCGACCGGGGGAGGGGGAACCAGGAACAGGGGGGACTTACACGGGGACCAGGGTGGGGAAAGCGGTGGTAGAAGGAGACGGATTCGTCAAAGGTGACGTCGCGAGAGTGAAGGAACCGGTGAGACGGTGGGTGGTAGAAGTGCTAGTCAGACGCGTCGAGGGGGAAACCTAGGAAGACACAGGGGACTGTGCGGGCAGTGAGCTTGTCCGTGCTAGAGGCACGAACGTGAGCAAGGCAGCCCCACACGTGGAATGCAGATGCGTCACCAAGAGACCTGGTCTAGAGGAGGGTCGGCGAAACCTACGGCTGCTGAGGGTGCGGCCATTGGTTAAGCTAGTGAGCGGCGTAGCGAATGGCGAACAGCTACAGAAAATAGGGTGCACCGGCATGGATCATGTAGGTACAAGCCACCTCCATGACCAAACCGATGTGTTGCTCAGCGATCCCATTCTGGTGTGGGGAGTCCGGCAGGGTGAACGTCTGGGTGATGCCCTCCGCACGACCAAAGCGACCAAGGCAGCCAGAGGCGAACTCGCCACCACGGTCGGAGTGAAGACGCAACACAGGGAGACCTCGGTCAACTCGCGTGGAGACAAGCCATGGGATAAGAACGTCAGGCACGTCGGCCTTCCGCTCTAGGGGAAACACGGTGGTGTAGCGGGTGTGGTCATCAATGAGGGCAAGGAAGTAACACTCACGACGCGGCCCATGGACGGGGGCATGGCTCCAGACGTGCATGTGCAGGGTCTGCAACGGTGAAGTGGTGGGGGGGAACGAGGAGGAGTGAAGGGCACGGCGGAGCCGGCCCTCGACACAGGGCGTGCACGGGGGCGCGGGGGAGGAGGGGAGCGCGGGGAAAGACTCAGGGAGACCTAAAACAAGACCGTGCTGGGACACGTGACGAAGACGTGGGAGGGCAGAGTGACCTAGACGGTGGTGCCAAAGGAGCGTCGGGTGAGTGAGCGACCGACAAGTGCAAGCTGTTGCAACATGGGTAGACACAGATACTGGGGTAAACATCCCGATCGAGGGGGACGCGGTGTCCAGCTTGAACAAGCCAGACACCGGGTCCCAGGGGAACGTGGTGAGGGGAGCACCAGTGGTGGCCTCGGTACAGACAGCGTACCGCTCGTGACCAGGAAACATAGTAGTGACGCCAAGGTCCTGAGGCAGCCGACACCAACTAGGTTCCTAGAGAACGGAGGGATATACAGGCCTGTAAGAGAGCCCGAAGGAACCGCCGGACAGGGAAGGGTGGTGGAGCTATGGGCGACTACAAGACCTGAGAAAGGGTCTACAAGGGAAACTGCGGCGGGAGCGGCAAGCGGCATCAGCGTAGTGGAGTCCCGAAAGAAACACCGGGAAGTGTCGGAGTCCACGGTAACGGAGTGCGCGGCAGTGGCAGTAGGGGTCAGAGTAGCGAGGGAGGAGCCAAGGCTAAACAGAGCAGGGGATCCTACGCCTGACGCAGCAGGGGAGTCTGATCTAGGCACACCTACGTTAGGCAACAGGGGGTAATAGGAACCAGTCACACTAGAGTCAGCGACATATAGCACATACAATGCAGAACTAATCTCGTCCATGTCCATATCAAAGATCTGAACACCACGGCGAAGCAAGCTGTGCCAGTCGGGGAGGTCAGGCTAAGGGCGAAGCGAAGATGAAACAGGTCGTCCAGGAGACAGAAACAACAGGTGGGTGTGTGACCGATCTTACCGTACACGAAGCCATGGCGAGGACCGGTCTGGAGCTGGTACAGGCAGCCCCCGTCACTCGAACTACCACTCGACAGCACGATGCGCGCACGACCACTGCGGCCGCCGCCACCACTAGCTCGAGGCCACCCGGGCGGGAGACGTCCAACCCGCTGCTGTTGGTCCAGCGGCGGTGCCTGCTGCTGCTGCTGTGGCTGCTGCTCAGAGGCACCAGTCCCAGCCTCTTTGTCAGCACTACCAGAGGGCGACCAGGTTCCACCACCTCCTCCACTACTGCCGTCGCGCCCAGCCTTGGGGCGGCGACCCTTCCCTGGACGGAACTGCGGTGCGGCGGCTGTCGCCAAAGCAGGTGTTGTCTTAGTAAGTAGCGCGCGCTGCCTCTAGGAACTGTTGCGCAGTCCTGACCAACTGAAAGCGTAGGCGCTCAGACAGGGGGAGGGCATCACTGATCGCGAGCTGTACGACAGCGTCACGCGACAACCAGACCGAACGGGCAAGGGCGGCAGCGGTAGTGGACTCACGGTCATCGGCCCATGAGGAGTCTGTGTATCCCTCGAGCTTGACTAGAGAGGTACCACCGAGAGTGAGGATGTGAGACTTGGTGGCTTGTAGATAGCGGAGGACCCTCTTGGCTGCAAATCAATGCGAGGCAGTGTAGCGTCCAGGGGAGACGTACCGAGTGAGGACACTAACCGGGTAAGCCAAGTCTGGTCAAGTGCACATTATGGCATACATGAGTGAACCGACTAGCTCAGGGTACGGGTCCTTGCAGTCGTCAGGAGAAGGAATCTGAGGGGCCGTGAGATGATGCTGTAGTGGGAGTGGAGTGGAGATAGAGTTACTGGAGTCCATGTCGAACCGCTTGAGAAGGTTGTCGATGTAGGACTCCTGGGAGAGGGTGATCGTGCAAGCCTGGCAGTCACGAGTGATCTCCATCCCCAGGTAGTTCTTGATGTCACCAAGATCCTTCATGAGAAGGGCGGAGCTGAGAGCAGACTGGACAGCTGCCATCTCGGCTGGATCTCTGGCGACTAGAATGAAGTCATCGATGTAGACGAGGATGTAGAAGGGCTCGGAGGACTGACGAACGAAGAGACTGGAATCTGAGGTGAAAGGATGGAAGCCAAGTGCGAGGAGGACTTCCTTCACCTTGTTGTGCCACTTTCGAGGAGCCTGCTTGAGGCCATACACTGGGCGCTTCAGCTTCCACACTGTGTTGGCAGGGTATGTGCCAGGAAATCCCGGTGGGCATTCCATGTGAACATCCTCCTTGAGCTGGCCTTGGAGAAAGGCGGAGGAGGCGTCCATGGACTTGATCTCGAATTTGCCGCGAGCGGCTATATCAAGAAGAGCGCGCAGAGTCGGGAGCTTGGCCGTGGATGAGAAGGTTTCGAAGAAGTCGAGATACTCCTTCTATGTGAAACCCTTTGCCACGTATCGTGCCTTGAATAGTGGAGCTTCGCCTGGGAGTTGTTTGACTCGGAAGATCCATTTTCCGCCGACGATGTTAACACCGGAAGGGGGAGCGACATCGTTAAAGCTGTTGTTGCGAATGAACGCCTCATTCTCCACATCCATTGCTGCCTTCCACTCCTTCTTATAAGGCCCCGAGAGAGCTTCCTCTTTTGTGCAAGGAGTTAGAATGGTCGGCGACTAGTCAGAGGAGCTTTAACGAGCTCGCCTACTGACCGCTAGACAGCTCCCTCCTCCGTCGGAAACTCGTCAAACTGCAACCGCAAAAGTCGGAATCTCTTTTCTGCTGCACCAGGTAAAAATCCTCAGCTCCACTGCAAAAGGAACTAAATTTTCGGGGACAGTCCATCAGCACAGTGTAGTTTGCAGATTCACCCCCCTTATTTAGCCAGAAGCCGTCGATTAATAAGTCCACACTGCTACCTAGTGGGAATGGTGATTTTAGGGCGACGTAGCTGAGCGAGTAGCATCCCGAACGCCGCTAACGCATCTGCTCCAGTACTCCCGTCGTTCTTCTCCCACTTCTTCAACTCCTGACAGTACGCATTCGGCGACCGGTGGAAGAACAATTAATACACACCTAGGGGTGGTGGCCTCCGTTTCCGTTGATCGTGGGGGTATGAATCGCTGGTCCACGAAAAACGCCTCCCCACACGGGAACTCGCCCTCGCTGAGTACACTCACTCCAGCGCAGCGTCATCACCTCGCGATGGCCGTCGTAGTGTATGGCGCCGAGGTCGTTAATCTCAGGTGCTCCCACACAACTGCACACCCACACGACTTCGTGCGATCGTGTCGTTCCGAATTTGTCGGATCTGCCCAGTGCCGAATACTGTCGAAGTCCCGTCCATCGCCTGCAACTAATCTGCCGGAAACGCCGGGACCTGCGAGACAGCTACAGTTCACCCTGCCGCTGCATGGCGTGCCAGACGTACATCGCCGTACATCCCGCCATTTTCGCCACCCCGCGCGCTCCTGACAACCAACTCCCGGCCGCCTGAGGACTCCCGTGCACTTGTCTCCTCATGACGAAGCCCTTGTTTTTTTCGGAAGCCAATCCAAAGACTCCGTCCAAACACCCGAAAATTAAGAAAGCTCTAACGAACATACCCGAAAAACACGGCGAAAACGTCGTCCACTCTTCGACGGAAAATAATTCCATCTACGACCAGGGAAGGGGAGGACCGGCCAATCCCAACCGTCCATCGGACAGGATCTGACGGCATCGGCAACGCCCGCACAATTAATTTCCTCGACGTGCGCTCGCCATCAGCATCCTTCCTCCCCTTTCCCAGATAGGGTCTGCTTCCTTACCGAAAGCCTAATGGGCAGGAACGTAGCTCTGATACCAGCTGTTATGAATTATAACTCAGAGTATAGCGCAGAATACTATAAGGGAACATGATTACAGAATGTCCTATCCAAATGAGACCTAGGGCTTATATAGTGCAAGTTGACCCATGTTGAATGTCGAGAGTTGGACCCGTCAAGGGCTCGATAGTCGGAGGGTAACGGGGTCAAAACAGGTTCGGGGCGACTCGGGAAGAGGTTTGGGCCGAAAAGGTCGTCGGGGACTGGTTTGGCGCGATAACCAAGGACCGAGCTTGCGGACGCGCGCTGTTCGCGGTACTCGCTGTGGCGAGCCCCAGTAAGGAATCGGAATTCCTTACACACCATCTACAGAAGTAACAGTACGACTGGTGCAGCACACGAAACCAAAAGGTGAAACGGCATGGACATAGGAGAAGCTGTAGGCAAATCTTGACAATGCCCTAGCGTAGTGTTTTTTTTCGGAACCATCGTGCTTCAACCAGAAAGAAGAGTGTAAGGAATTAGTAATTCCTTACTGAGGCTTGCTACAGAGCGTACGACTCGAACTGTCCCGAACCAGCGATAGGGTTCCAGACCTTTCAGTTCGAGCCTCCTGGGCCTTTCCGGACCTCGCTTCGACACATCGAGGCCCTTCGCTACCCTTTTTCGAACCTTCCGATCGTACGTCCAGGATCACCCTAGGCTTTCTATATATTGTATTGTCTTTCATTTTATTGTCATTCACTCGTTCACAGTTTCGCCATTGCCCTCCGCGCTACTCGGCAGTCCCATTCATAACAAAGAGCCAAATTTCAAGAGGCTCGAACTTACTTTCTCCAATACTGTACAGTTTTTTCTGTCTGCAGCACATCGTACGCATGGGTTTGCGATTCCTGAAGGGACATCACTCCCGCATTTGCCGTTCTGACTCTCAGTTGACGGCTCGCAACTTAGCAATCACTAAAATATTTTGTCAAATGTCAGTAGGCGTTTCAAAGCAAGATTACCAGTCGTTGCTTCTAGTCGGCCATATCGCCTCCACCAACCACGATCGGGTCTTAGAATTCAGAGCCATTTTGTAAGTATTAGGGTTCTGTAGATTGAAAATAATGGTCAGGCTAGTACATCACCGAAGTAATTAATACCCTGCGGTTATAGACCAGGGTCCACCCTAAGGCGAGCTGTAGGCGAGGCCGGAAATATTTCCTTTGCAGCTTCCCATACACATCCGGTAATTATCTACCATGGATTCCGACGCCATGGATGTAGATATGGAAGATAGCACTTCGTATCAGACAGCGGCTGAAGAGACGTCTTTAAGTGGCGAATCGATTCCACCAGTTCCCCCACCTCCGCCACCCCAACCTACCCTAGCCACGCCTCTTGCCGCCATTGCAACCAATCCATTACCCTCATTACAACCGCATGCAGAACAATCACCTCATGTACCATCGGCAACAGTACCATTCGCTACAGCACTACCCGTTACAGTGCCATCCGCAACAGTACCACCCGTTACAGTGGCATCAGCCACAGTACCATCCGCTAATGTACCATCTGCTGTAATCTCCTCAGCAAACGCAGCATCCCCAGCATTACCCTCCCCTCCCATACCGTCCCCACCAGCTGCCATGTCTCGATCCCCGGGGATGGTTTCACCCGGACTCTACTCCCCCATCATCCGTTCCGGGACGGTGTCCCCTAGCGTGCACTCCGGAGTTAAGAGCCTGTCGTCGGAAGATCGCCAACGGCTCGCTAACATGCTGCGCGCGCTGCAAATCCAGCAACAGGCGCAAATGCGCCAGCAGGCGCAAGCGGAAGCGCAAGCAGAAGCGCGCGCGGAAGCTCAGGCCTCCGCCTCCGTGGGTTCCGCGGAAGCGAGCGGAAGCAGATCGGCGGAAGATGGAGCAGCGAGGCCCGCTGAAGCTGGCGCGGAGAGGGGTGCGGACATGGCGGTGGATGCGCCGGTCTGCGCGCTAGGGGGCACGAGGGAGCGGGACAGCCGGTGGAGAGATTTGACGACGGTGAATGGGGAAACAGCAGGCTCGGGGGCTGATTTGCCGCCGCTTCCTTCGTCGCCCCCTCCTGGGAGGGCTATGAGGTGAGGCGCGAGGAGGTGTGGGAGAATGCGAGTTGGGTGGGTGGAGGTGTGAGGGGAGGTGTGAGGGGAGGTGTGTGGGGAGGTGTGTGGGGAGGTGTGTGGGGAGGTGTGTGGGGACCTCTTCTTTCCCTCCCTTAACCGATCCCCTCTTTTATCCCTGCAACATGCCCGGATGCCCCTTTCCTCCCCAGCCGCAAGGACATTTTGGAAATAGTCCGGAAACATTCGGGGTCCCTGGTGCGGCCAGCGACCTCCCTAGACGCCACGGGCACGGAGGCGCAGCAGACGGCGCTGATGATGGACCGGCGGTATTGGCAGGAGATGACGGACCTCTTCTTCGTGCGCGGCGTGGAGATCCGAGGGGATGCGAGTCAAGACGGGTCGTTCCGCGACATGGTGTTCTTCGTTAGAAGCGAGGTGAGCTTGGGGTCACTTAGTGGGGACTTAGAGCATGATAGGAGAAGACCTTGCGGGAGATGAGTGTGGGTTAGGAGTCAGTCGGAGGTGCCTGGGGGCATGGCAAGTGGTACCGGCGGTACTGGCAGGAGATGGCGGACCTCTTCCCGCAGGCTTCTCTACTACGAAGAGTGGGTGAAGCAGCAGCGAAGCGGCAGCAGCGAAGCGGTTTTGGGCATCAGCGAAGCGGTGTTGAAAGAAACGACATCAGCTGCACGTGGAACGAGAAACGACCACCTTAAATTCCTGCGGTCACGGGGGGGAGGGGAGGGGTATGTGTGGTGTGCTGCCTGTGCGTTGTTGATCCGCAGGCGGGCTGCTTCCGGATGTACCTATGTGGGAGTACGGATGGGATGATGAGATGGGGGAGGAGGGGATGAGAGGGGAGTGGATGCATAGGCAATGGAGGGGTGGCGGCAACGGGTTGCATTGCAATGTAGGCCTCCGCTACAGCCAATGCAACCCGTTGCCGCCACCCCTCCATTGCCTATGCATCCACTCCCCTCTCATCCCCTCCTCCCCCATCTCATCATCCCATCCGTACTCCCACATAGGTACATCCGGAAGCAGCCCGCCTGCGGATCAACAACGCACAGGCAGCACACCACACATACCCCTCCCCTCCCCCCCGTGCTGCTCTAGCTGCTAAGCTGACCCCCCTGCTGTTGGCGGGAGGGGCTGGCACAGCTGCAACTGGTGTAGGGTCAGGGGCAGGGGCAGCAGACAAGAGCGCTATTAAAAGTGCTGGTGGTGGTGGCACGACAGGGGGAGGGATGCACGTGCACGCGTTCGTGCATCATGTGCAGTTGCTGTCGCCTGCAGATGTCGTCACTCACTATGCCAAGGTGGGGTGAGGGAGGGACAGAGGGAGAGGGAGAGAGATAGGGGAAAGGTGGGAAGAGGGGGAGTGCAGATGAAGGGGTTCCTGTTCCTGTTCCTGGTGACCGCAGGAATTGGTGACCGCAGGAATTTAAGGTGGTCGTTTCTCGTTCCACGTGCAGCTGATGTCGTTTCTTTCACCTTTCCATCCCCCCCATTTCCCCCTGCCCCCATGCCCCCCTGCCCCATTTTCCCCGCCCCCCCCAACCCGCTTTCTCCTCCCCTTCTTCCTCTATTTTTTGCCACGTCGTATGGTCCCCTCTTCCTCGTCCCCACTTCATCTCCCCATGGGCCCGTGATCCCCCCTTTTCTCCCTCTCCCTTCTCCCACTTGACTTGATGGCAGAGCCCTCCAACGCAACCAGTTATAAAGCGCCCACTGTCTGCCTCCGCTACAGCCACTGCTGCCAGCAGCGCAGCTGCCAATAACGGGAGAACCAGTGCCTCTCCTCCTTCTCCTGCTCCTGCTGCCCCTGCTCCTGCACCTGCTCCTGCTGCTCCTCCTGCTCCTGCTCCTGCTGCTGCGGCTGCTGCTGCTCCTGCTTCTGCTTCTGCATCTACTCCCGTTTCTGCACCGGTTTCTTCGGCTTCTCCTGCTCCTGCTCCTGCTTCTTCGTCTGCTCCCGCTTCTGCTGCCACTCCTGCTTCTGCTCCCGTTTCTGCTTCTGCCTCTGCTTCTGCGCCTCCTGCTTCTTCGTCTGTGTCTGCGTCTCCTGCCAGGGGCCCATCCAATGCGGCTTCTGCTGATGCTGCTGCTGCTGCAATGCCAATTCCCCCAGGGGCTTCTGCCACTAAGGCTGCGCCCAAGCTGACAGAAACAGCAGCAGCAGTACCGGTACCAGCACCAGCACGTGCAGCTGCAGTTGTCGTGGCACCAGCAGGTTCAGTGACCACAGAGGCAGCAGCATCAGCAGTAGCAGCAGCAGTAGTGGGAACAACAGGCACGAAGGAAGGGGCAGCTGAGGCAGCAAAAGTGGCAGCAGGTGTGGAGCAAGTTGAAACTACAAGTTCAGGTGCGATAAATTCAGGTAAGGTAGAAGCCACGGCAGCATTGCCTGCAGTATCTACTGCCATAGTAGCTGGCAGCACAACAGCAAGAGTAGCACCAACAACACCAGGAGAAGCTGCAGCATCAAGAGCGCAAACAGCTGCAATATCAGCAGCACCGTTACCACCGGCACCTGCAACGGCACCAACACCGCCACCAGCAACGGCAGCAACCCTAGCAGCAGCAGCAGCAGCAGCAACGCCACCAACAGCACCAGCAGTAGCAACACCAGCACCAGCACCAGCAGCAGCAATGCCACCACCAGCAACACCACCATCAGCACCGGCAGCAGCAACGACGCCAGCAGCAACACCACCACCAGCACCAGCAGCAACACCAGCTGCAGCAGCAGCAATAACACCAGCAGCGGCAGCTGCAACAGCAAGAGACGCATCCCCCATGCCAGTCATGCCTGCCCTATCCACCATCTCGTCTCTTCTCGCAGGCCGCCGCGCCCTCTCCTCCTGCTCCCCTTCTCCCTCCCCTCGCACCACCATTCCTCTCTCTGCTGCCTCTCCCCGCCTTCCCTCCCCTGTGCCATTTAGGCCTTCCACCTCTACTGCTCCAGCAGCAGCGGTAGCAGCAGCAGCAGCAGCAGCAGGAGGAGGAGGAGGAGGAGGAGGAGGAGGAGGAGGAGGAGGAGGAGGAGGAGGAGGAGGAGGAGGAGGAGGAGGAGGAGGAGGAGGAGGAGGAGGAGGAGGAGGAGGAGGAGGAGGAGGAGGAGGAGGGAGGAGGAGGAGGAGGAGGAGGAGGAGGAGGAGGAGGAGGAGGAGGAGGAGGAGGAGGAGGAGGAGGAGGAGGAGGAGGAGGAGGAGGAGGAGGAGGGAGGAGGAGGAGGAGGAGGAGGAGGAGGAGGAGGAGGAGGAGGAGGAGGAGGAGGAGGAGAGGGAAGTGGGGGAGTACGTAGTGCTGGAGGAGGAACAACAGCAGGAGCAGCGGCAGGAGCAGCGGCAGCGGCAGGAGCAGGACCAGCATCAGGAGGTAGTGGTGGGAGCGGAAACGGTGAAGGGTCGTTAGGTGGTCAAGCGGCTGCTGCGGTGCCTCCCCAGCCCACCATCCCAGTCACCCTAGCTGCGGCTGCAGCTGCTCATGCCAGGACTCCTGTAGCTCTTGCCCGTGCTGCTGCTGCTGCTGCTGCTGTTGCTGTTGCTGCACAATCAGCCGAAGCGGCAGCAGCAGCAGGAGTGGCAGTGGGGGGAGCGGCAGGAGCAGTGGGCGGAGTGGTGGGAACTCCCAAGGGGGCTCCTGGTTTGAAGGCGGCACAAGGCGGGGGCGAGGAGGGGGACGGGGCAAGAGCTAGTGCGACAGGGGAGAGGGAAGCGAGTGGAGAGAAGGGCGGTGGTGGGAAGCCTGCAGCAGCTGCAGCACAGAGCAAGGCGGAGAGTGGGAAGGCGAGTGGGATTGATGGTCATGAGGGTGCAGGGACGGAGTGCAAGGATGCTGGTCGTGGCGGTGGAGGCGGTGGTGGTGACAGCAGTGGCGGTGGTGTTGACCTTGTTGTAAGAGAGGTTGAAGGGCAGCAAGGGAGGATGGGCGCAGTATCAGCAGCTGGGAAGGAAAAAACAGAGGAGGCAGGGAAGGGGAATGGGGAGGAGAGGGAAGGAGAAGGGACAGAGAGGAAGGTACCAAAAGGCAAATCAGGAGGGCAAATGGCTGCAGGTGGGGGGGGGAGGAGCAGTGCTGGAAATGCTGGAAATGCTGGCAATGCTGGCAGCAGCAAGAATGGCGGCGGTGGCAGAAGTGGCAGTGGAGGAGGTGGCTCAGCCTCGGTAGAGCCTGCTGCTAAGCGGCTTAAGGGCACTCATGATGTGACCATGCCCCCATCGTCGCCGCACTCTCCACCCTCACCATCTGTTGCCACAGCTTCTGTTCCGGTCACAGGTGCTGCTTCAGGTGCTGCTTCAGGTGCTGCTTCAGGTGCAGTTTCAGGTGGGAAACCGCGTGCTCCCATGTCCATGACTGCTGTTCTGGCTGCCGCTAAGTTTCCAGGTGGCCTATCCAATAGGACAGGAGGGAAGGCCACGGCAGGAGCAGCAGCAGCTCGAGAAGAGGCGGGTAAGGAGAAGTCAGGGGAAGGCGGGCGAGTGAAAGAGAGGGGCGGAGAGAGACGAGAGGCGGGAGGTCCAGGAAGCAAGAGCTTTCGAGACAAGGAGAAGCCAGGGGGAGAGAAGGAGAAGCTAGAGACAGCTGGAGGAAGATCAGGTGTCACTGGTCACAACAATAACAGCAGCAGCAGTGGCAGCATCAGCGGGCGGCTGGCTTTGTCCTCAGCTGCTCTTCACTCCCCGCAGCTGCTGCCTCTCCTTCCGTTGCTCCCTGGCGGACCTAACTCTCAAGCGGCTCCGCCAACTAAGGAAGAGCTCTCTGCTGTTGTCTCCTCGCTGCCTGCCAGCCGAGCTGCTGCTGCTGCTGCTGTGGCTGCTGCTGCTGCTGCTAATGCTGTTGCTGCGGCTGCCACCGTTGCTGCTGCTGGGAGCAGTGGTGGGGGTGGTGGTGGCCGTCGTAGAGATGGTGGTACAGCAGGTGGTACTGTGGGTTCAGCAGGAGTAGCAGGAGCAGCAGCAGCAGGAGGAGGAGGAGCAGGAGGAGGAGGGGGCGTAGGAGGAGCAGGAGGAGCAGGGGTAGCAGCAGCAGCAGGGGTATCAGGTGCAGCAGGAAGAGCAGGAGCAGCAGCAGACGCACGGGATGCGGAATCTGGCTCCACGGGGCCTGCTCGTTCCTCCCTCTCTCGCACCTCACTTCCTCTCCCCACTGCAGCTGCTGCCGCTCCTCCCATGGCTCGCCCTCCTCTCACACCCTCCTCTGCCTCTCAGCCCTCCACCAGTGCTGCATCCACGCCTGCTGCTGCGTCTACCTCTGCTGCTGCTGCCCCCCCTGCCGCTGTTGCTGTCACATCGGTCAAGCAGCAGCAGCGGGAGCAGCAGCGACAGCAGCAGCAGCAGCAGCAGCAGCAGCAGCAGCAAGCCACGGCACAAGGGGCAGCGGCTGGGCGAGGGGGGTCAGGGGGCCCAGGGGGTCCAGCAGGGGCAGCAGGGTTGGGAGGAGTGCTGGAGGCCCTTCCTCGCGCGGCGCCCCCTCCCATCCCCCCTCAGCTCTTAGCTCGAGCTGCCACATCCCGAGAAGACATCACCTCTCCCCTGCCAAAGATCCCCTCCCTTGCCTCCCCTCCCCCTGCTGCTGCTGCAACTGCCCCTGCAACAGCCCTTGGCACTGCTCCTGCCACTGCTCCTGCCACTACTTCCGCCCCTGTCTTGGTTGCCATAGGATCAGCAGACCTTACTGATACCCCTAGCCCTAACCCTAACCAGAACTCTAACCCAACCGCTGGTCCTATTCCACTTCCCAGCCCCTCAGCAGGTCCCCTCTCTGTGTCCCAAGCAGCCGCTGCTATGGCTGCAGCAGCGGCGGCAGCGCTGGGGAACGCATCTATCCCCTGTGGGGTGTCCGCCCGGCTGTCCCCTGCTCCTGCCACTGCTGCTTCTGCTTCTACTGCTGCTGCTCTTGCCGCTAGTGCTGCTGCTGTTGCTGCTGCTGCTGGTGGTGCCGGTGCTGCCACCCCAACATCTGGTGTAACCCACCTGTCAACTGTCTCCCCTGCAGCAGCTGCTGCTATGGCTGCAGCCGCTGCAGCCACAGCAGGCAGGCTGACCCCTCCGCCCCTCTCCTCTCTCGTCCCCACTCTTCCACTCCCTGCCGCTGCTGCCACTGGGGCTGCAGACGCTTCTCTATCCTCCTTTCTGTCGTCTTCAATAACCGCTGCTGGCGCATCCACTCTCCCGTCGTCCATATCCCCCTTTTCTCACATGCGTCCACCAAACTTAGCCCCTCATGGCATGCCAGCAGTGCCAGGAGGGTCGGTGCTTCTGCCTCCAGGGTTCCCTCATCACATCATGCACATGCCGCACCCAGCAGCAGCACATGGGTACTTCTTCCCTCCTCCCAAGCCGGGTGATCCTGCTGGTGCTGCAGCTGCCGCCGCCGCTGCTGCCGCTTCTCTCTTTGCCTATGGGCTCGGCCCCATGCCCTTTCTTCACATGCCCTCTGCCACTTCTGCTTCTGCCGCTGCTGCTGCTGCTGCCACAGGCGGCGGTAGCAGCGGTGCTGGTAGTGGGGCTGGTGCTCCTGGCGTTGCTGGTGGTTTGGCTGGGTTTCATCTTGGGAGTTCCAAGGACGCACCAGCAGCAGGAGGCGAGGGGAGAGGAGGAGGTGGGGAGAGCCGCGATGGGAGAGGCTTAAGTGGGGAGAGAGGAGGGGGAAGGGGGGTTTCCAGGGGTACGGGAGGGCTAGCAGGAGGAGGAGGGGTAGGGGGTACAGGGGGAGCAGGGGAAGCAGGAGGAGCAGGAGGGGCAGGGGGGGCAGGGTTAGAGAGAGGGGAAGGAAGGGGAGGAGGGAAGAAGGAAGATGAGGGAGATGGTAGGCGTGTGGGTGTGAAGCGGCCATCTATGGATTTGAACGGTGAGGCCAAGGCAGATAGTGAGGAGAGTGGCGAAGGGGATAGGGAGAAGGGGTACAGTGCTGCTCCAAGTGCTTCTGCTGCTGCTGCTGCTGCTGCTGCTGCTGCTGCCTCCTCATTCCCCCACACGGCTCTTATTCCCAGCCCCAACGGCACTCTCATTCCATGGCCGATCCCTCCAGCCGCAGCAGCCGCTGCTGCAGCTGCTGTGGCCGCGGCAGCGGCAGCAGGGGCAGGTCGTCCTCCCCACCCCACTCCAGGCGCAACCTCAGGTGCCCCAGGCGGATCAGCCGGAATTCTGGTTCCTTCCGTATCCCCTGCCACCGGCGGCGCTCTTGCGTCTGCTGCCGCTGTTCCGTACACGCTCGCCCCAGCTCCCCATGGAGCGCACCCCTCCCCCTTCCCTGGTGCGCCCTTCGATCCCTCGTACCTCCCGTTTCTCCCCGGCGCCCTGCCGCTGGTAGCCTCCTCGCTGCCTGTGGATGGCTCGGGCCTTACCAAGCAAGCAGCACAGGCTGTGGGGAAGCAGCTCGCTGCGCTGGTGCTTGAGGCTGGTGGCTCGGACTCACATGCTGGTGCTGGTGCTAATGCTAGTGAACTAGTTGATGGGGAACGGGAAGGAGGGCAGAAAGGAAGAGGTCAAAGGGAAGGGGGGAGGGGGGCAAGGGATACAAAGGAGGGTAAAGAGCACAGCACAGGGGAGAAAGAAGAGGAGTTGGATGAGGAGGACGGAGGAGGAGGAGGAGGAGGAGGAGGAGGAGGAGGAGGAGGAGGAGGAGGAGGAGGAGGAGGAGGAGGAGGAGGAGGAGGAGGAGGAGGAGGAGGAGGAGGAGGAGGAGGAGGAGGAGGAGGAGGAGGAGGAGGAGGAGGAGGAGGAGGAGGAGGAGGAGGAGGAGGAGGAGGAGGAGGAGGAGGAGGAGGAGGAGGAGGAGGAGGAGGAGGAGGAGGAGGAGGAGGAGGAGGAGGAGGAGGAGGAGGAGGAGGAGGAGGAGGAGGAGGAGGAGGAGGAGGAGGAGGAGGAGGAGGAGGAGGAGGGGGGGGAGGAGGAGGAGGAAGAAGAGGAGAGTGGGGTGCAGGAGAGGGGGACGAGAGCGGGGAGCAAGGGGCGTTGAGTGTCCCCATGCGCGTCACGTTCCGGTACTGCTTGGAGGGGCCGTGGGCGCAGGCAGAGTTTCTCAAGGCGGTGGCGCGGCGCGTGGGGAGGGAGGGGATGGCGCATATGGCGGAGAAAGTGGCGGAGATCACAGGGTGCAGGCACCAGGGGTGAGTGCTACGGCTAGGGAAGGGATTTTAGTTTCTGAGAGAGAGGAATGCAGGAGAGGGGGATGGGAGTGGTCTGTGAGGGAAGAGCTTTTGGTTTCTGTGGGGGTGGCCAGGGAAGGGCTTTTGGTTTCTGAGAGAGAGGAATGCATGTGACATGGGGGAGTGGGTGGAAGGAGGAGAGTGGGTGAGTGAGAGGAAGTAGGCTTTGCGGTGAGTGTGTATGGTGATGTGAAGAGGTGGCGGGCATGGAAAGGATGGTGTTGTGGTTTCAAGAGGAGTGAGGAGGTGGGGTAGGGAACAATGTGTCAAAGCACTTTGGCTCAAAGCCAATCGTGTCCCCATTCCTTCATGCTTTTACTCCCATTCTTTCCTCTTCGCCCCCACCCACCCCCCTCTTTCCCTCTCCCCTGGCATCCTCTCGTTCCCTCCTTATCTCTCTTGTATGCTCCCCGTCCCCCCTCCCCTGTCTGTGCGCCCCCCACACCCCCCGGTGTTCGACTGTTGCCGTGCCTCCCAGCGAGCAAGTGGGCATGGCGTGGGCGCTGCTGGCCGGTGAGGAGGAGCACGCATGGCACACCATGAGTCAGGGCTTGCACACGCTCCCCCCCCCCCATCCCCCCCTCTCCCCCCTTTCTTTGTGCACCCACACATTTTTCAGCGAGCAAGTGGGCATGGCGTGGGCGCTGCTGGCCGGTGAGGAGGAGCACGCATGGCACACCATGAGTCAGGGCTTGCACACGCTCCCCCCCCCCATCCCCCCCTCTCCCCCCTTTCTTTGTGCACCCACACATTTTTCAGCGAGCAAGTGGGCATGGCGTGGGCGCTGCTGGTGGAGGAGGAGCGCGCGTGGCATGCCATGAGTCAGGGCGAACACACCGCGCCGTGGGCCAAAGCGTGTGAGCAGCTGGAGGGGAAACTGCTGCAAGCTGTGGGCAGCCTGGAGAGACGGCTCACTGCTAAGGTGGGCTTGCTGCTGCGGCTACTGGTGCTGTTGCTGCTGCTGGTGCTGCTGCTGGTGCTGGTGCTGGTGATGGTGTTGCTGGTGGCTTCTTGCCTCGCATTGCCCTTGTGTTTGCGTGGAGGGGCCTCTCTGCTGCGTCAAATGGGCTGCTTCTCAATGTACACATCCTTATTGCATCAGATTACAGGAGAAACAACAACCTCCCCATCTGTCTCTTTCCCACACCCCCTCCCTCCCTTCCCCCTCCCCCCCCCCCCCTCCCTCCCTTCTCCCCAGGACAAGGAGTATCTGCAGCGTGTGGCAGGGTGCGGGGAGGCGGTGGCGCGGGAGCAGTGGGAGCGCGTGTGGCGGTGGTTCTACCCTCTCGCCCTCGCCCTGGCACGTGCGCACCTGCGCCCCTCGTGGCTGTCGCTCGCGCCCCTCTGGGTCATGGGCGCCGTCTCCAGGGAGGAGTCCGAGACCCTGCTGGCACACAAAACGGTGAGTCTTGAGTCGTTACTCAAAGCACACGGCATGAGGAGTCTTTTTTTTGGGGGCTCCTCAAGAACAGACGCTGTCACCACCAGGGAGGAGGCCGAGACCCTGCTCGCAAACAAAGCAGTGAGTTTTTAGTCGTTACTCTAAGCACAGCGCGCGCACGCCCTTCTGTATCATGGGCGCTGCCTCCAGGGAGGAGCAGGCCTAGATTAGACCCTGCTGCTCACCTCAGTCGCTGGTCGGCCCATTTTCGTGGGGATTGTTTGCAAGGGCTGTCATGGATGGATGGATGGATGGATGGATGGATGGATGGTTCGGTTTGTTGCGTTGTCTGTTGGTTCAGCTTGCGTTGTGTCCTCAAGCCTTTTCTGTCTTCCTGCTCCCTCATCCGCTTCTTCTTCCTCCCCTCGTCCCACTTTCCCCGCCTCGCCTTGTCCCCTCCCACCCCTCCCCTCCCCTCCTCCCCGCCTCTACAACCCCCATCCCACCCGTCCTCCCCTTCCTCCTCACACCCCAATCCGCCAGCAGGCGTCCGCCCCATCGTCCCCTTCCTGGTACCTCATCCGCTACCCATCGGCTGCCACTGCCTGGCCGCACCCTGATGCCGGCTCGCTCGTCGTTAGCTTCGCCGCCTCCCAGGGGGCAGGGGGGGCAGGGGGAGTGGGGGGAGGCGGGGAAGGGGTGGAGGCAGGGGTACGCGTGCAGCACAGGCTGTTGTGCCTGCATGCTGATGCTGCTGGGGCAGGGTGAGTGTGCGGACAGGGAATGTGTGGGCATGTGTGTGTGAGTTTCAATAGCAGCCTCGCCAAGTACACAACCACCATTTGATCATATCGTTTTTTTTTTTTTTCATATCATATCGTATCATGTAATTTCATATTCTTCACGAACGACTAATATCATCTGCTCTCCTTCCCAGCACCCCCCACCACTTCCCCATCCACCACCCGCCCTTGATTCCCCCTTGTACTCGCTTCCCCTCTCTTCCCCCTGCTTCCCCCCAGCAGCCAAGCACCTGATGCCACATGTCCTCCTGACAGGCCCCTCCCTGACCTCCTCCAATCAGAGCCCCAGCTGGGCCAGTTGCTACCTCCCCCACCTGCGCCCTCCCCTTGGTCCCTCAGTGAATGGGAAACTGCTGCCGCTCTCCCTCCCCCTCCCCACCTCATCCTCCCCCTCCCCGCTCCTCCCCCCACTTCTGAGGGGGAGGATGCTGGGCCTGTTGTGGGGGTAGGGGAGAACGCTGGGGGGAAGCATGGGGGAGGGGCGGGGCGTGGACTAAAGAGAGGGAGGGAGGAGCGGAAGGGTGTGGGGGAGGGGGAGGGGGAAGGGGAAGGGGATAGGGAGGGAGGTGGGGCAGGAGAGAAGAGAAGGAAAACGGGTGCTGGAGGGGGGAGAGGGAGAGGGAGGAGGAGACACGGAGGGGAGGAGGATGGGTTAGGTGATGGGAGGGGAGCCAATGGGTCTGGGAGGGGCGGGAGCAGGCGGCCAAGTGAGAAGGAGAACGAGAGTGGGGAAGAAAGAGGAGGTGGAGACGGAGGGGGGCAGATGGAGGTGGGTGAAGGGGAGGTGGAGAACGGGACTTGGGGAGGAGACAACGAGAGGGATCCCCGGCTCGTGGATGGGTCAACCGCCGCAGGCAATAGCAGCACTGCTGCTGCTGGTGCTGCTGCTGCTGGTGCTGCTGCTGCTGCTGCTGCTGCTGCTGCTGCTGCTGCTGCTGGTACTGCTTCAGGTGCTTCTGCGTTGCCTCAGCCTCCTGCCTCTGACCTCGCCTTCCCCTGCCTCTCCTCTTTCCTCGTGCCTGCTCCTGAAGCAGCCGCCATCGCTGCTGCTTCTGCCGCTGCCGTTGCTGCAGCGGCAGCAGTTGCTGGTCCCACTTCTGCTGCCTCTTCCTCATCTGCTCCGTCTGCTCCCCCCACCACTTCCACCTCCGCTGCTCCTCTCTGGTCCTCCCTCCCTCCTCCTTCTCGCTCCCACCACTCCCCCATCCCTCCTCTAGGACCCTACGGCCCTATGCAGTCTGCAGCAGCAGCAGCAATGGCATCAGCAGCAGCGGCTGCAGCAACCAGACTCCACCCCCCTGCCATGCCCACCTTCCGTGTCCCTCCCTCCCTTGCTGCTGCTCCTTCCGCCCCTATACCTCGTTTGCCAGCCGCTGCTACCACCACTACCGCCACCCCTGCTGCCCATGCTCCCATGCGCGCACCTCCTGCCCTTGCCCCTGCCAACATGCCCCGCTCTGCTTCCCCCTTCACTGCTTCCGCCTCCACTCCTTCCCTGACAGCAACAGCAACACCTACTGGTGCGGGAGCACCACTTGATACTTCTCAAAGGCCACCCACATCCACATCCATGCCTCCATCGCCAGCACCACCAGCACTACCAGCACCCTCCACTGGCCCCCCCTCCACATTCCCTCCTCCCTCTCTCCCTCCCTCCCACTCTGCTCCCTCACACGCCTTCCCTCCTCCCACAGCCCACGCTCACACCTCCACCATGCGCCCACCCAGTAGCATCCCCCCGCCGCCTCCCCCCCACCACTCGTCCCTCTCCTCCCTTGCATCCCACTCGCTCCCTTCATCCTCGTCCTCCACTCCACCGCACCAGCAGGACACCTCCCCGTGGCCCCTGGGCCCGCCCATTCTCTCCTCCATTCCCCCCCTGCCGCCCTCCCTCCCCAGCCACACCCTCGCCGCATCCCTTGCCTCCTCAACGTCCTCCCTGGGCTTGCACCTCGCGTCGCCCTTTCCTCTCAACTCCACCTCTGCTGCAGCGGCAGCAGCAGCTGCAATGGCTGTTGCTGCTGGCATGCCTGCGCCACCTCCCCTCCCCAGATCCTCCCCCTCCCCTGCAACACATGCAGTAGCAGCAGCATCAGGAGGAGGAGCAGCGGGAGCAGGAGCGGGGCACGGACTTTCTCGCAACCAATACACGTCTCTCCTTGCGTCAACCATCTCTTCGACTCAGCCGCTTGAAGCGGGCCCTACTTCCACTTCCACTCCTGCTACTGCTGCCACTGCTACTGCTGCTGCTGCTCCTTTCCACGGCATGGCTCCCCTTCACGAAAGGTCTCGTCCCCCCATCGATACCATGGCTCCATCCCATTCTGGCTCTACCCATTCCGCCCCTCCTGTCCCTGCTGCCAGGGCTGCTGCCGGAGCATCCATTTCGCCCAGCCCCCCGCGACCATCCCTCCTGTTTGGGGCGGACATAAGTGCCGCACCGGCTCAAGCACAGGCAAGGGGGCTGGCAGGGAAGGCTGCAACTGGGGTGGGTGGTGCTGCAGCAGGTGCTTCTGGGACCAATGTAGCTGCTTCTGGTAAAGCGCCTGCTTCTGTTGCTGCTGCTGTGCCTGGGGCTAGGACCTCTCCTTCCCCTGCCGCTGCTGCTGCTGCTGCTGCTGGGGCTGCCAGTAGAGTGTCTCCTTCTCCTGCTGGCAGATTCCCTGCTGCTGTTCTCAATACTGCTGCTGGAGGTATGGAGCGAGAGGGCTTCACTGAGCAATGCACGGCAGGGAGAAGACGAGGTGATGACGCATCAGCTGGTGCTGGTTCTGGTGGTGGTGGTGGCGGCGGCGGTGGTGGTGGGGATCGGGTGTCTAGGGGAAGGGGACGGAGAGGAGGGGTCGGCGGCCGGAAGGAGGGTGGTAGAGGTGGAATGATTGTGGGGCAGAAGCTGGTAAGAAATTATGAAACGAGAGATGGTGGTAAACGATTGGTTCTTGACTTGGAGTTTGTTGCGGGTCCACACAAAGATAGAGCCGCGGCTACTGGCGCCACCGCTGCTCCTCCTGGCACAACAGCACATGTGGCTGCTGCTTCTGGATCTGTGCCTGCTGCTGTGTCTGCTGTCGCAGCTCCAGCTGGCTGGTTTCCTGGGGCAACTGCAGACACTATGGGTCAAGCTAACTCTTCAGTGGGTAGTGGTCAACAGCAGCGAAGCTGAGCTAACTGTTACATAGTAAAGTCTCGTTACCGTGGATAGTGAGTAATTGCAATTTTGCATTTGTCGTGGAATTTGCGGTTTCAGGCACTTCATGATTAACTTGGTAGTTTGTTTTGTGTACTTATGCTGCGGTGTGTAGTTACGTAACTTACATTGAAAGTGTTGGGCTGAGAAAAACCCTTAGGATCTTTTGCAGAGACTAAGTCCCAGCTGTAGAGACTTGAGACTTGGGGTAGTGCAGCGGAAGTTGAGGCAGTTGAACCCTTGTACTAGTATGTGAGAACAAGTGATTATAAAAAGGCAAACATACAGCAATATATAGAAGATAAGAAACAGTTGTAGAGTACAGTTGCAGTAGCGGTTTGTCGAGTCGTACAGCGACTCGATTGTCGCTTCGGTTACCATCCGTGCTGTTGTAACGGTCAGTCGCAACCTCCAGTTGCGACCCTTTGAGTCCCAAACCCTTCGTGTTCTTTGTCCGCCCCCTCGTGTAACCTCCGTTGACTCGCGTGCCCCTTGCAATCTTCCTCGAGTGTAGTGTTACACTTCAGAAACGCTTAAGTCTTTTGATGTACTTTCAACACTCCCCTTCGTTTCTGGAGTGCTGACTTGTTCAGGTCCGATGACGTTTGTTTGTCCGGTCAGCAACATGCAGTAGTCGAATTTTGCTTTTGCCAATTTCTTCGTCAAATAGTCTGCGGCCATTTCTGTTGTCGGGCAGTAACTGAGTTGAAGTCTCCCTTTCGCGATTTCATCTTTGACGAAGAAGTACCGCAGGGCGATGTGTTTGGTTCGGTTGGCGAAGCCGTCCTTGTTTGCGATTTTGATCGCAGATTGGTTGTCGCAGAAGAGTGAGAAGGCGGGCAGGGTCGTGATCTTCGCTTCCTCGAGTAACTCTCGTAGATAGAGTCCTTCCTTGGTCGCAGTACAAAGGGCGATGTACTCTGCTTCAGCCGAGGATAGTGCGATTAACTCCTGCTTGCTCGACTGCCAGGAGATAGTTCCGATGGGTTCTAGTCGGTAGATGTAGCCCGTCCTAGATCGTCGATTTTCCTTATCTCCCGCGTGGTCGGCGTCGACGTATCCGAGTAGTTGTACGGACGGTGTTGTCGCTTTGCTGTAGGTAAGTCCGATCGTCGGCGTGGAGACGAAGTAGAGTAGTGCCCGGTTGAGATCCTCGAGATCTTCCTGTTCCGGTTGCTTCAGATGCGTCGCTAGTTGACTCGCACTATAGGACAGGTCGGGTCGGCAGGTGACTGCTGCGAATAGTAGGCAACCGAGCTTCTGTTGATACTCCTGGATTTGCTTCGCGGGGAGTTTTGCGGAGGCGCTGTTGTTGTTTCCGTAGCGGTAGGGAGTCGGGACCGTAGTCGGCGTCAGTCCGAATTTCTTCGCGACAGTGCCTGCGTACTTTCCAGCGTGTAGGTAGAACGCCGAGTTGTCTTCGACGACATTTAGTCCCAAGTACTGGGTCACTGAGTCGGACACCGTGAGCGTCAGGTCCCCTTTCAGCTCCCCTTCGAACCAGGTGACGATGTCGGTGGTAGAACCGATGTAGAGCAGGTCGTCGACGTAGACTATGAGCAGAATGTAATCTCTTCCCTTCTGCAGTCGGTACATGCCTTGGTCATGTGGTAACTGTAGGAATCCGATTTTTACGAGCCGGCCGTGAAGGTGCTGCTGCCAGAGCCGTGGGGCTTGCTTGATCCCGTAAAGGGATTTTTCCAGCTGGCATACTTTTGAAGGGTCGTCGATGAATCCGTCGGGTTGTTCGACGAAGATTTCGGCGTCCACAGGTGCGTACAAGAAGGCGTTTGCGACGTCGATTTGCCGTAGTGGTAGTTTCTTCGTGGCCGCGACGGCGAGTAGGATGCGCAGGGAGGTGTGACGGGAGACTGGGGCGAAGGTTTCTGTGTAGTCGGTTCCGTATCGTTGGTCGAAGCCTCGTACGACCCATCGTGCTTTAAAACGTTCGATGGAGCCGTCCGCGTTGGTCTTAATGCGGTACACCCATTTCCCCGAGAGAATGTTCCTCCCGTTGGTGTTGGTTGTCGGTACTAACTTCCATGTATTCCGGTCTTGGAGGGCTTTTAACTCTTTTTCCATTGCTTCCTTCCATTCCGCCTTATGTTCCCCCCCCAGAGCCTGCGACAGGGTCGATGGCTCGCGCGGAGAAGGCGGCGGCGGGTGCTGGACGGAGACCCATAGTCCTAGGATCTGCAGTCCCGTGGCTGTGTGTCGAGGGGAATTTTCATTCCCGGGATAAGCTGCTTCATCACCGTCTTCAGGATCGGGTAAGAAGTTTGGCCCGATGCGTTCGGAAATATTCGAGTCGACGGGGTGTGGTGTAGCGTAGCCTTGGTCAGCGAAGTGGTAAAAGGTGTCGAGGTTGTTGCTATCGAGGGGATTATCTTCATCGAGTGGAACAGGTACGGAGCAGTAGGGGAGTGGTCCGGCAGCCTCCGAGGCTCCAGGGACGTCTTCTTCTGCTGCGTCAGCCTCGGCAGCATGGTCAGCGAAGGAGCGAAGGCCCGCGAAGCTGTCGGTGGGGTCGTCTGAGTTGGCAATGTTGTCCAGGTAATGCTGCAGCGTCAGTCGCTCGTAGAAGATAACATCACGTGATGCCACCGTATTTTTGTCTTGTATGTCGAGAATCTTCCACGCGTGAAAATGTTTGGCGATGCCGAGGTGTAGTCCCCACCGAGCTCGTTGAGTGAAGCGTCCTGCTCGAGCTGTGTGGGGTCTGTATTGTACCATGCAGCCGAAAACTCGAAGTAATTTTGTGCTGCCCCTTTTTCCCGTCCACAGCAGGTGTGGTGATGCGTTGTTGGGGAGCGATGACGAGGACAACAGGTTGTGCAGGTGGACTGCATGTGTCATCGCGTCTGGCCACAGTGTGTTGGGCAGTTTCATTCCCAGGAGCAGCTTTCGCATTGTCGTCTGCAAGGTCCGGTTCATGCGTTCTGCGACCCCCTGCTGCTGGTGAGCGTATGGTAGGGACACCAGGCGCCTGATTCCTCTTTCCGCCAGATAGGTCCTGAAGCGTTGTGACTGGTATTCCAGTGCGCCGTCTGACTGGAAACTTTTTAGCTTGGTTCCTGATTCCCGTTCGGCGATGGGGAGCCATGTTGTGAAGGCGTCGAAGGCTTGATCGCGCGTCTTGAGGTTGTAATGCCAAGTGTATCTTGTTGCTGTATCGACGAAGGTGATGACGTAGTTGAAGTCGGCTTCCGTGTCGTCTCGAGGCATGTTCAAGATGTCGCTGTAGACTTTTTCCATCGTTGCATATGCAGGCACGCTTGGATTATGATGTGATGGGAAGGGTTGATGAGGAAGATCTGCTTCGGGGCACGTGAAGCACCGTGCGCGAGGTCGTCGAAGTTCTTGGCCGTTCGTTGTTAGGAGGGCGTTGCGTTCTAACACTTCGGCTTGGATGGTTTGTAGTATTGTACTATTTGCAGGGTGCCCGAGGCGTTGGTGCCAGATGTCGTCGGGAGCGCGATGGCCGGGTGAGCGGTGGTATATGTCGGCGTTGGAGAAGAATGCGACGACTGTGGCGGGACTTCGACAGACTTCTCGTGTGATGGGCATAAGTTGATCTGCTTCGGTTGGCGGTCCTCGGACTGCCGGTGGTGGTACTCGGCTTGGTCCTGCTGCTGCTACTGCAGGTGATGGTTGGGACTGGACGCTTGTTGGTACTTGCCGTTCTTGTCTGATAACTGCTAATGCTCGTGTTCTTTCTGCTGCAGGTATGGTGTTGGAGTGCCAGAAGCCGTCACTGTCGAAGTCGGGATCAAGATCCGGCGGGTGTGTCCAGGCGGCGAACGATACGATACCGTCGCTGTCGGCAGTACCGCGGTCGGGGACAAAGTCCAACACGAAGACGCCGGACTTCAGGAGGGCACGACCGATGAAGAGGCCGCCCTTCCCGTGGTAAAGTCGGAACTCGTTGGAGTAAGAGTCGCACTCCAGGTGAATCCCTTTGGCCATTAGTTGGCTTACGCTTAGTAGATTGTATCCCAGGTTGTCGACAATGAGCACTTTGTTGAGCTGCAGTATTACGTTTGTTTCCATTGATTGTAACTGAACCACGCCTTGTCTGTTTGTCTTCAGGTTTTCGTTGTTGGCGACGGTGATGACGACGTCGCGGTTGAGGCGTTTCTCCTGTTGCACGAAGCGTCCCGAGGAGCACATGTGTTGACCGCAGCAGCTGTCCAAGAACCAGGTGTTCCGCCCGGTGGGTTCGGCGTTGGCGACTGCAGCATATGTCGGATTGACTTGAAGGCTTTGTGAGCGCGGTGGCGGTAGCTCTTCTTCGTCTGGCGCGTAAGTGGGTGGTGATCCGGGTGTGCAGTTGTCGACGTGTACCATGCAATTGATAATGTTTGGTGTCTGTTGTGCAGATGTTGAAGAGCGCCTTGGGGGACTGGCTTGAGTGGAAGTTACTTGTGGGTCTGCTGCACGGTAAACGCGAGGGCGGTTGCAGTTGACTTTGGAGTGCCCGGAAGTCTGGCAGTTGTGGCAGAACGGCGGTACGATGGTGAGTCCTCGGTTGTCGCGTTGATCTTGCTTGTTGCGTCGGTTGTAGTTGTTGTCATTTCTTCTTTGAGTGTAGAAGACTAACTGCTGTTGCTTCCTTGGTTGTCTTTCCTCGAACAGATCCATCTCCTGTTGTTCAGCGTGAAGCTCGGCGCAGAGGTGCATCTCCGAAATTCTTCCGTGGGCTCGAAGAAGTGATCGTGTGGTTCTCCATTCTGGCCCGAGCCCGGCGAGGACAAGTGTCACGAAGCTTTCTTCAGTGATCGTTCCTCCGCACCGAAGCAGGCGGTCGCGGAGGGTCTGGCAGCGACTCATATACTGCATCGCCTTTTCCCCGGTCTTCATCTGTATTGTTGTCAGCTGTTGCATGAGTCTGCTTTGTGTCACGCTGTCGTTTGCTTGATAGAGGCACTTGAGATGATGCCATGCGAGTTCCGCGGAGTTTCCATAACTCCGATACGTTCTGATGCTCTACTGCTCTTGTGGTGACAGGTTTCTCAGGAGTACCGTATACGCCAGCAGCGACTGATACGTGAAGATTTCTTGTTCCTTCCCAGTGCCGTTGCTTGGGAATGGCAGGGACCCGTTGAAGTATCCCAGAAGGTGCGCGGCCTCCATCAGCAGCTCGAATTCGAAGCTCCAGGTAAAGAAGTCGTGTCCGTTGAACGGTGAGGATGTCTGAAGTTTAATTACGTGTGAGAACTGTGCCTGAAGACTTAAGATTTCGTTCGGTGTTTGTTGTGATGCAGCTGCTGTTGGCTGGGCACGGGGCGACATGAACTCGAACGTCCCCGGTGAAGAGTGATAAGGCGCAAAAGTAGGTGCTTGATTGTGTCGCCCGAAGGATGAGTTGTCGAGGCTCATCGGCGCTAATCCCATATTCCCTCCATTGCTCTGTGTTGAGTGCGCAGGTGTCCTTGTCTGCTGCTGCTGGTCGAAGTGTGACATGAAGCTGAAGAATCTCTCCATGAGATTCGGATCCACACTTGAAGAGGGAGACGGAGTCACCATCTCCGGTGCTCTTCCCGTTGTTTCTTGAGCAGTCCCGGTCTCTGTCTGCAGTCCTGAGGTGTGCAGACCAGAGTTGCCGTGTTGAGTTTCTTGGGCGCTCGGTGAGCCCGTAGAGACCTTCTTGCCCTTGTTGTCCATGTCTTGTAATCAATGGAGTTGTTGAATCAAGTTGAGTTGCTGGTTGTTGATGGAGTGTAGTTGCTGGGAGTTTGGTCTCTGACCAGCTCTCATACCATGTTGGGCTGAGAAAAACCCTTAGGATCTTTTGCAGAGACTAAGTCCCAGCTGTAGAGACTTGAGACTTGGGGTAGTGCAGCGGAAGTTGAGGCAGTTGAACCCTTGTACTAGTATGTGAGAACAAGTGATTATAAAAAGGCAAACATACAGCAATATATAGAAGATAAGAAACAGTTGTAGAGTACAGTTGCAGTAGCGGTTTGTCGAGTCGTACAGCGACTCGATTGTCGCTTCGGTTACCATCCGTGCTGTTGTAACGGTCAGTCGCAACCTCCAGTTGCGACCCTTTGAGTCCCAAACCCTTCGTGTTCTTTGTCCGCCCCCTCGTGTAACCTCCGTTGACTCGCGTGCCCCTTGCAATCTTCCTCGAGTGTAGTGTTACACTTCAGAAACGCTTAAGTCTTTTGATGTACTTTCAACAGAAAGGTACACCTATTCTGCGCCAACTTCTCAGAGTAGAAAGATTGACTAGAATGAGAGAAACATGGTGGTTTTGTCCAAGGGGTTGTACCCTTTAAGAGTATGCACCTATCTAGCATAAAAGACATAGACAATATGTTTGACACACCCCTTAGGCTAGATGAGAGGCACTGCCTAGCAAGAGACACACCATTCAGGGTGGCACTGCTAGTCCAACCACTGAGTCAGGGGTCCGAAGACCAGTCAGCAAGCGGACAAACTATACAACTGCAACCCAGGGCGGTACTACTAGTCCAACCTCTGGGACAAGAGCCAGTCAAGATGATATAAAAGTAGTACACAATCAAGGTCCTAGCAACTGAGAAGCTACAGGAACTAGACCAAGTTGTACACAGTGCCGCTGATGATCTTCAGGCGCAAGCGCCTTCGTAAAGATATCAGCTTTGTTGGCACCTAAGGCCAAGTGTACTACGCGGGCCTGACGGCGCTGTTGCAGCTCTGCCCTCAAGTCGAGGCTCCTGGCACAGGAGGATCATGGCCCTGTTGTCAGTGTACAGGACCGGGGCAGAGCTAGGCCGCTCACTTAAGTCGCGATCAAGAAGGTCAGCCAGCGGAGCTCCTGTGCCGCCATGGCACCGGCATATATCTCAGCCTCACAGCTAGACTGGGCAACAGACCAAGAACGGGTGGACCGCCACGAGACGCCGCTGGCTCCAAGGCTAAAGCAGTAGCCGTGGGAAGACCTGCGTGTCTCTGCGTCGTTTGCCCACGAAGCGTCTGTGTGCCCAGTAAGGACCACTGGCCTCCGTCCTCCTAGCCCTAGCCCCATGCCCGATGTACTTGCTAGATAACGCAAAACCCTCTTAGCGGCCAACCAGTGCTGCGGTCGGTGTCTGCCAGTGGCCACGAAGCGAGCCAGGATGCTGAGAGGGTATGAGAGATCTGGACGAGTGCAAGTTGTCAGGTACATAAGGCAACCCACCAGCTCTGCGTAAGGACCACTAGGCTCTATAGACTCCTCAGGGACTGGAGCTGACAGCATGTGATCTACTGGCAGAGGTGTGGGCTGTGCAAACGAGAACTGAAGGCCGAACCTCTGAAGGACCTGGTGCACCAAGTGTGACTGTGTAAGAGTGATGGTGCGCGCTGCTCTGTCCCTGGAGATCTGCAGGCAAAGGTAGCGATGCAGCTCTCCCAGGTCATTGCAGGTGTGTCTGCTCAGCACCTCAGCCTTCACGGAGGCCAGTGCGTCTCTGTCTGCTGTAGCAGAGACCAGGTCGTCTATGTAGACAAGGATGTAGAACGGGGTCTAGCTAGTACGAATGAAAAGCGAAGGGTTTGCAGACGACGCGAAGAAATGCTCGTCAGTGAATGTAGCACGCAGCGAGTCGTGCCACTCGCGCGGCGCCTGCCACGGGCCGTAAACATGGCGCCGAAGGAGCCACTGGGTCCCCGGGACGAAGGTGCCGGTGATGCCTGATGGGCGACGTAGGCAGTCCTGCTCGTGCTGACTGCCCTGAAGAAAAGTTGTCGAGAAGTCGAGAGAGTGCAGCTCCTAGTCACGATGTGTTGCTACGTGTAGCAGCGCCCGAAGAGTAGTCATCTTCGGGGTCGAGGCGAAGGTCTCAAAGAAGTCAAAACCCTCGCGCTAACTGAAGCCTCTAGCTACGTAGCGCACCTTGAACACCGGCGGCTCTCCAGGGGGCCGTTTCACTTTGAAGAGCCACCGGCCATCGACTACGTTCACCCCAGGTGGGGGAACAGCGTCGACGTAGGTGGTGGATCTCCAAGATGCCATCTCCGCGTCCATGGCAGCTATCCACTGAGAGGCCCAAGGTCCCGAGGACACCTCAGCCTAAGTGCGAGGGGTCGGGATGTCAAAGGCGTCTGGGTCACCCTCAGGGACTAGCAGCATGGAGCAGAGATGAGGCGCAGCCTCGGACAGGAAAGCAAGCTCATACTGCCGGTCCTCCAGAACGTCACTGCCAAGGGCGGGAGCACCCCCGACGGGCAGGGTCACAGACCAGAGCGGTGGCGTAGTCAAGGCGGCAGGTAGAGGCGAAGTCAGCAACGGCAACGATAAGGGCGTCAAGACTCGAGACAGGAACAGACGGGTTGGTAACGAAGGAGGCAAGGACTCGAGGAACAAGAGGACGAGCGCCACAAAGGTAGTCAGACAGAGGAGGCGGAGCGATAATAAGCGACGATGGAGGAGTCGACGGGAGGAGAGAAGGACGAGACGCGTGGGAACAAAGAAACATAGGGTGGGAGCGCTGAACAGGGGAGACGGGACGAGCAAGGGAGGGACGGCAAGATCAGACGTGAGACGGAGGCGTCGGGTCAGGAGACAGGGGAGGAGAAACAGGAGGAGAACGAGGGGGGAGACGAGTCGAAGACGAGTTCGGCGGAGGAAAGACAGGGCCGTGGACAGGCAGGGGAGGTGGCGGGGGGGGAGACGCTGGCGGGTGGTCAGGGGAGGGAAGACCGAGTAGGCGAAGGGCGGACATCGGCGGCGACTGCGGCGACTGCGGCTGCTGCTCCACGCCGACACCAGAACCTCCTGGCTGCACCACGGCTACCTCCGCAACGCTCCACTCTAGTAACCTCACAACAAGAACCCTCTCCATCACCGGTGACCCCCCCAGGTACGCCGGAACGAGCCACGGCAGGAACTCCAGCCCTCCTCAACGCCAGCACCCTTAGAACGCGCGGACCCCTGCGGCGGCTGCGGCTGCAGTGGCGGCTGCTGCTGCTGCTGCTGCTGCTGAGGCAGCGACGGCGGCTGCTGCTGCGAAGGCGACGGCGGCTGCTGCTGCGACGGCGATGGCGGCAGCTGCTGTGGCTGCAGCAGCGGAGGCAGAGACACCAGGGCGGAGAGAGGCGGCAAAACCGAAGCCGCGGGGTCCCCGGAGACAGCCGACTCCTCCACCGGGACCACTGACGGGAGGGGAGTGACGTGAGACACGCCAAACGGGGCAGGACAGGGAGAGAGAGGAGCAGGGGCTACCAAAGGAGTGAGAACCAGAAACAGGGGCAGAAAAACCGGGAGACCTCGGTAGGGAAAGCGGCGGTAGAAGGAGGCAGACTCGTCAAAAGTGACGTCACGCGATTGAAACAAGCGGTGAGAAGGCGGGTATTAAAAGTGTCAGTTAGACGCGTCAAGAGGGAAACCAAGGAAGACACAGGGGACAGTGCGGGCGGTGAGCTTGTCCGTGCCAGAGGCACGAACGTGAGCGAGGCAGCCGTTGATAAGGAACACAGATGCCGCACCAGGGAACCCGGTCCAAAGGAGGGTTGGCAAAACCTTCGGCCGCTGAGACTCGGGCCACGGGTTAAGCTGGTGAGCGGTGTAGCAAACAGCGAACGGCCATAGAAAATGGGGTGCACCGGCATGGATCATGGAGGTACGCGCTACCGCCATAACCAGACCGATGCGTCGCTCAGCGACCCCATTGTGCTGTGGGGAGTCTTGCAGGGTGAACGACTGGGTGATGCCATCCGCACGACAGAACCGACCAAGCTGACCGGAGGCGAACTCGCCGCCACGGTCGGAGTGGAGACGAAGCACAAGGAGGCCGCGGTGGACGCACGCAGCTACGACCCACGGGATAAGGACGTCAGTCACGACAGCCTTCCACACCACGGGAAACACCGTGGTGTAGCGCGTGTAGTCATCAATGAGCAGTAGAAAGTAGCGCATCCGACGCGGCCCAGGAACTGGGGCTGGGTCCCAAACGTCCAAGTGCAGGGTCTAGAGTAGCGCAGTGGTAGGGGGAAACGAGGAGTGAGGAGCACGGCGCAGCCGGCCCTTGACGCAGGGCGTGCACGGCGGCGCATGCGAGGGAGGGAGGGCAAGGAGCGATGCAGGGAGAACTAGGACAAGACCTAGGCGGTGGTGCCACAGCAGCGACGGGTGAGTGAGCGACTGACACGAGCAAGCGGTGGCTACCTGGGTAGCCGCAGGCACCTGGGGGGACGACCTTATCGGGGGGGACGCAGTGTGAAGCGTAAACAGGCCGGACACAGGGTCCCGGGGGAACGTGGTCAGAGGGGCACCAGTGGCGGCCTCGGTACAGACCGCGTACCGCTCGTGTCCGGAGAACGTAGCGGTGACGCCATGGTCCTGAAGGCAGCCGATACAAGCTAGGTTCTTAGAGAACGAGCGGATGTGTAGGCCTGTAAGAGAGCCCAAGGGGACCGCCGGACAGGGGAGGGTAGTGGAGCTACGGGCAACTATCGGACCGGAGGAGGGGTCTGGAAGCGCGACAGCGGCAGGGGCAGCAAGCGGCGTGAGCGAAGTGTGGTCACGGAAGAAGCAGGCAGATGCACCAGAGTCAAGCGTGAACGAGACCTAAGCGGTAGTGACAGCCGGCGGAGGCGCTAGTGTGGAGCCTAGGCTAAACAAGGCAGAGGATCCTATGCCTGACGCAGCATGGGAGCCTAAACTACACACCGTGGATACACCTACGCTAGGTAACACCGGGTCATATGGTCCAATCACACTAGAGTCATCAGCATACATGACAGACATATCATTCCTAATCTCATCCATGTCAAGCTCAAAGACAGGCACACGGCGGCGAGCTAGGGCGTACCAGTCCGAAGGGTCTGACACAGGACCGAAGCGGTGCAGAAAAGGTCGTCCAGGCGGCGGTAGCAGCAGTCAGCGGTGTGGCCGGGCCTGGAGCAGACAGTGCCGCGGCTAGGGCCGGTCTGAAGCTGGTACTCGCAGGTGACCGTAGTAGAGCTGCCACCCGACACCGAGCTGCGCCCGCCACCCTCAGGATCACTACCACTAGCGCCGCCTGTCCATCACGGCGGTGGAGGTCCCCACGGCGTATGCTGCTGCTGCAACAACGGATAAGACCAAGCTGAGTACCCGCTGATGGTCATGAGGCGCAAGTGACTTTGTGAAGATCTCAGCTTTGTTGGCCTCTGAGGCCAACTGTACAACACGAACGTGGCCGCGCTGCTGCAACGCATGCAGCAGGAAGTACCGCAGCTGGATGTGCTTCACCCTGCCCTCAAGTGGAGCCTCCTGACATAGGAGGATGATGGCCCTGTTGTCAACAAACAGGACCGGGGCAGACCTAGGCTGCTCACCTAAGTCAGTGAGCAAGAAGGATAGCCAGCGGAGCTCCTGAGCATAGATCTCTACCTCACAACTATATTGTGCTACAGATGAGGACCTGATGGACCTCCACAAAACTGCACCAACACCAAGACTAAAGCAGTAGCCCTGAGACGACCTGAGCGTCTCCAAGTCGTCCGCCCACGACGCATCTGCGTGCGCAATGAGCACCACTTGCTCCCGTCCTCCTAGCACAAGCCCTAGTCCTGATGTACTTGCCAGATACCGCAGTACCCTCTAGGCAGCCGACCAGTGGACTGGTCGGTGCTTGCCTGTCGCGACAAAGCGAGCCAGGAGACTAAGAGGGTACGCTAGATCTGGTCGAGTGCAGGTCATCAGGTACATGAGGCACCCCACCAGCTCTGCGTATGGACCACTAGCCTCAACCGACTCAGCCGGAACAGGAGCAGAGAGCTTGTAATCCACAAGCAGAGGAGTGGGTTGTGCTGAGGAGAACTAGAGACTGAACCTTTGGAGGATCTGCTGCACCATATGGGTTTGGGAGAGTGTGATCGTGCGAGCGGCATGGTCACGAGAGATCTCCAAGCCCAGATAGTGCTTCAGTTCCCCTAAGTCTGTACAGGTGTGTCTCCTAAGTAACTCGGCCTTCACTGAGACGAGTGCGACTCTGTCAGGAGTAGCAAAGATAAGATCGTCTACATATACTAGGATGTAAAACGGGGTCTGACCCGAGCGAACAAAGAGAGAGGGGTCAGCGATGGACGGAAATAACTGCAACTCAGCAAGAGTGGTGCGAAGCGTGTCGTGCCACTCACGAGGTGTCTGACGAAGGCCGTAGACAGGGCGACATAGGCTCCACTGGGTCCCAGGTGGGAAGGACCCAGAGAAGCCTAGTGGGCGTCGGAGGTAAATCGGATCGTGCAGACTACCTTGCAGGAACGCACTGGAGAAGTTGAGTGAGTGAAGCTCGTAGTCACGCTGTGCAGCTATGTGGAGAAGGACCCGCAGAGTAGTCATCTTCGGGGTCGGGGAGAAGGTCTGGAAGAAGTTCACACCCTCACGCTGACTGAAGCCTCTAGCCACGTAACGTGCCTTGAACTT
The DNA here is from genome assembly GCA_027943415.1 of Closterium sp. NIES-67. Classification (NCBI taxonomy): domain Eukaryota; kingdom Viridiplantae; phylum Streptophyta; class Zygnematophyceae; order Desmidiales; family Closteriaceae; genus Closterium; species Closterium sp. NIES-67. The sequence continues at coordinate 182,594 of BQMB01001793.1, forward strand.
CGGTGGCTCCCGAGCTGCGCGCTTCACCCTGTAGATCCACATGCCATCGATAACGTTCGCCCCAGGCGAGGGAACTGCGTCGGCGTAAGTGCCTGTGGATCTGTAGGATGCCATCTCAGCCTCCATGGCTTATATCCAGTGGGCTGCCCAAGGCCCCAACACCGCCTTAGTGTAAGAGCACGGAACAGGGATGTCGAGAGCATCTGGGTCGCCATCTGGGGATACAAGCATGGAGCAGAGATGGGGAACAGCGGCAACAAGGTAGGCCAACTTGTACTGCCTGTCCTCTAGCACGTCACTGCCAAGGGCAAGTGCACCCCCGACGGACGGAGGACGTGCAGTACCAGAGACCAGAGCGACAGCGTAGTCAAGGCGGTGGCTAGCAGCAAAGTCAGTGACAACAGCGACAAGCGCAGAGACAGGCTCAAGAGGAGCAGTAGGGTCAGTGACGAGCGACGCAAGCAAGCACAAGAGGGTAGGACAAGCAGTGCAAGCAGCGTCGGAGCGAGGTGGGGGGGACGATGGGAGCGACGACGGAGGAGGCAATGGGAGGACTGTGACTGGAGGAGCATGTGAACGAGAACCATAGGGTGGACACTAGGATGGGGAGAGACAGGACGAGCACCAGAGGGACGACGGAACCAGTGGGGAAGAACTGGGGACTGGGGACGGGGGGGAATGGGGGACAAGTCAGGGGACGGAGGGGAGCGCGGGGAAAACAAGCCGGAGAGGAGTCCGGAGGAGGGAACAGTGGGCCGTAAACAGGGGCACACACCGGAGGGAGAACGGGCGGGCGGACAGGGGAACCTAGAGCAAGACCAAGGAGACGAAGGGCAAACTGCGGCTGCTCCTGCTGCAGCGGCTGCGGCTGCTGCTGCGACTGGCGCTGCGGCTGCTGCTGCTACTGTTGCGGCTGCTGCTGCGGCTGCAGCTGCTCCCTATCCTCTCCAGGACCTTCAGCGGCACCGCGGCTGCCACCGGCACTCTCCGAAACAGCACCCCCAAGACTAGCACCCTCGGACACACCACCCACAGAACCAGCACCCCCCGAGTCAGCACCCCCAGAACTCGCACCCCCTGAACCAACACCCCAAACACCAAAACCTCCAACACCATCACCCCCAGAACCAGCACCCCCAGAGCCCACTGCTCCCTACTGCTGCTGCAGCTGCGGCCGCTGAGTCTGCTGTGGCGGTTGCTGCTGCTGCTGAGGTAAGGGGGGAGTCAGCCGAGGAGACTGGGGTACCGAGGCTGGGGGAGGCGCCACAGGGACAGGAGGCGCGCCCCGAGCAGGTGGGTCCCTAGAGTCACCGAATCCCCCACAGGCGCAATCGAGGGGAACTGAGTGGTGTGGGAGACACCAGACTGGGCCGGGCGGGGCGGGAGGGGTGCGGCAAGCGGGGCAGGGACAAAGAAGAGAGGAAGAGAAGGCACAGGAGCGCTGCGGTGGGGGAAGCACCGGTAGTACGGGAGCATCTCGTCGAAGGTATTGTCACGAAAGTGGTAAAAGTGGTGGTGTGACGGATGGTAGAACAGCCAGTCAGAGGCGTCAAACGGAAACCCCAGGAAAACACAAGGAAGGGTGCAGGCTGAGAGCTTGACCGCGCCAGTGTCGCGAACGTGAGCAAGGCTGCCCCAGACGTGGAACGCAGACGCGTTACCAGGAGACCGCGTCCAGAGGAGGGTTGGCAAAACCTGTGGCCGCTGGGAGTGCGGCCACAGGTTCAGCTGGCGAGCATCCTAGAGCACTACGAACGGCCACAGAAAATGGGGTGCACCGGCGAGGACCATGGAGGTGCGAGCCACCTCCATGATCAGGCCGATGCGTTGCTCAGCGACCCCATTATGCTGTGGGGAGTCCGGCAGTGTGTACCTCTGGCGGATGCCCTCCACACGACAGAACGGTCCTAGAGTGCTAGTGGCAAACTCGCCACCTCGGTCAGAGTGTAAGCGACCTATAGGCTGACGTTGGTGGGTGCGAACAGTGAGAAGTTACGGAAGGAGAACGGCAGGCACGTCGGCCTTCCGTTCCAACAGAAACACTGTGGTGGAGTGCAAGAAGTCGTCAACGACGATGAGAAAGTAGCGCTCCCGACTAAGACCATGGACTGGGGCAGGGCCCCAGACGTCGAAGTGCAGTGTCCGTAGCGGCGCTGTGGTAGAAAGAAACGAGGAGGAGTGAGGGGCAGCGCGTTGCCGGCCCTCAACGCAGGACGTGCACAGTGGCTCTACCGACGTAGGCAAGCGGGAAACGACGCAGGGAGACCAGTGACTAGACTGTGCTGGGACATGTGCCTAAGACGCGTGAGTGCAGGGTGACATAAGCGGTGGTGCCACAGAAGGGTCGGGTGGGCTATGGAGCGACAGGAGCAAGACGCGGCAACCGCGACAGGCGCAGCAGTTGGCGGGGACTCAGTGTGGAGTACCTTGGGTCACGCTCAAACGTGTCGACCTGTGGTTGTGTCTCTGCAGGCGGCGTGTCTCTCGCCACCAGGGAACGTAGTGGTGACGCCTCGGTCCTGAAGGTGAACGACACCCACTAGGTTCCTGGCAAACGACGGGATGTGCAAATTGGTGAGGGAGCCGGAGGGGACAGCTGGACAAGGGAGAGTGGTGGTGCTACGTGCGACTGCTGTAGCAGAGGAATCTGCTAGTGCGACGCGGACAGGCACAGGAAGTGGGGTGAGAGCAGTACTCTCTCTAAAGAGGCAACGAGATGCGCCCGAGTCAAGGATAAAGGAGAGGGCCGCCTCAGGAGGGGCAGGGGAAGAGCATAGGGGACACAGAGTAAAGGCTCCTAGACTAGACACAGTGGTGGAACCTAGACCCTTAGGCCCAAAGGCCCCCTGTCCTCCAGAGAAACCACACTGGCCCCAGGACAATGACTGCCCCAAGGCCGCACCTCCAGAGCCTCCACCTCGCCCAGCACCCCCAAGACACCACTGCGGCTGCTACCGCTGCCACCACTGCTGCTGCGGCTGCAGCACTGGCTAGAGAGCTCGGAAGCAGATGTCGAGGTCGTGGAGCCATAAGCCGAGGAGGTAACTAATATGATCCTCTAGGAGCGTGCAGCCTAGGTGCGGGCTCACTAGCTGTAGGCGGTGAGCGAGAAACCGAAGAGCGGAGGAAAGTGCCTGGCGGTTTGGCCGAGGAACGGACCCGAACGAGGCCATCATGCCGAGAGGAGAGGCGTCAAGGAACTCTGGACACGAGGAGGAGACTAGTGGGAGGCACGAAGTGCTACAGGAGCGCTAACGGAGGTAGTAGCAGTGGCGGCTGTGGCCGGAGCAGTGGCAGCGAGCAAGAGGCAAGAAGCTGCAAATAGGAGTAGTAAGCAAACGAGGAGGAAGTACGCGCGCCGAGGAGCTAGCTAGGAGTCACTAGGACTGGCAGCACAGGGCGAATGAAAGTCCACAGGGCACAGGGTACTCACGAGGCTGGCGGCTGACTGGCCAAAGCCGCCAGAGTAATTTTCAGCAATTCTCGTAGACCGATTTCCAGAAGTGCCGCGCTGCACACCGAAGTTCCTATCGGTGACTTAAAAGCGTCGCTTCGTGAAAATCAAGTGGCAATGGCTTACTCAACCACTTCACTCGCCATCCCAATCGCGCTCCTTCGTCTCGAGCCGGACGGTATATGCTCCAACTACAAGGCGTAGCGCTATGATGTCGACAAGCACCTCCTCAGTTGCGAGGTGAAGGAGCTCGAGCTCACCGACGTCCTTCTCAACATCGGTGACGGCAAAGAGCCTCCTAAACCCGAGAGGTTCGTCGATCCAGCTAATGCCGTCGCCGAAGCAGTTTATGCAGTTGCACTGCTCAAGTACAATAATTGGGAGAAGGCTGATGGCACGGTCATTAGTGTCTTCATGGGCACCACTCCTCCCGAACTCGTCGAAACCTACCATAACTACCCGTCTGCCAACGCCATTTGGCTCTACTTCGAAGACCGCTTCCTAAACAAGACTACATTGGGAGTTGCTATACTCATCCCCAGCATGTTCCAAGTGCGGCTCGAGGACTCGCCAGGCATGGCGGACTATGTCACCAAGGTGCAGTCCATTCATGGTGAACTCAAACAGTTGGGGATAGTCTTCCCCAAGCAAGCCCCTGCAGCCGCTCTCCTAGTCGGCCTCACTGCGGCATACGAAGTCACACGCAAGACGCTCTTGGGCCTTGCTCCTGCGGACCTCACATTTGCCAAGGTCCCATCCGCGCTCCATTCTGCCGATAAGGACAACAGCGCTCAAGCCAAGGCCGATGCAATCCGCGCTCCCGTGCCTCAAACCTATGCCGCTTCAGCACCATTCCAGCGCAACCGCTTCCCCTTGTGTCCCTACGTCATCAAGCGCGGCCCTCGTGCCGGCCAGGTGTGTGGCGGCACCAACCAAGCCCTCGCCCCTTGCTTCAAGAAAAAGGATGACGAGTGGTATGCCGTCAATGGGACTGCCTCGAACCCGCCAAGCTGGATGGTCAATCGTGCTCCTCGCCAAGTCAATCAAGTCGAAGCGCAGGAATCCGTGCAGGGTGTTGTGGCTGCCCCTGCTGATGTGCGCCTCAACATGTTGTTCCCTGGCACTGCCATGATTAATGAGACGATTTCGCAATGTCCCGGCTCACAACGCACCCCAACCACAATAGAGTTCACCCTCGACAGTGGGGCCACTCACACAGTTCTCAAGGAAGAACACTCCTTCAAGCCATACGGGGCACCAATCCGTCCACTAGGAGCAGACTCCAGTTTCACAACACACGCCAAGGGCTCCTCCACAGTTCCGTGACCAGCTTTCCCTTCGAGCAGTGTGACTGGCATATGTGTTCCCACATTACGTCACAATCTCGTGGCCCAACACGAGCTCCAACGGGGAGGCGTCACCACGATCTTCCCAGCACACTCGGATCACTGTGACCTCCTCGACCCTAAGTCCAACAAGCTCCTAGCATGCTTCACACTCAACAGCAGCAAGCTCTACACGTTGCGTTCACCTGCACCTCTCGCCCCCCTCTCCCAAGCGCAAGCTGCCTGTTATAATCACAATCGGCTCAGATGTGCCTAAAATGAGAGATAGAGAGCACAGTTGGATTTCCGTCAGACGGCTTCAAATATTGATAGCGATCTGATTTGTGACCCCAACGGTGATTTGTAAGTTGGATCTGAAGTGCGTTGCTGTCGCCTATTAGCAGCAAGTAGAATCATGAAATTCTATGAAGATTTGACGACGCTATGGTGGTTTGAATGGCTGGACGTATCGCAGCCACTATAGTCTTGGAAGTACAAACTTAGCAAGAAGAATTCGAGATGGAGATGGTTCCCAGCCTCTACATACCCCAAGAGCCGAGTTCCACGTTGGTGGTACACCACCACAGAGTCCCCAACCACGAAGAGTCTCGAAACAAACCCTCCAAGGGGCTACACCAAGTGAAATATAACACTACACAAAGTAGCGTTACTATTTTCACTATTTTAATATTTATCCGCGTCCATTGGGCTTGAAATCTTGGGCTCTTGGTCTTGGTTCTGCAAGATACATTCTTCTTGAGTTAATGAAGGCTTGCTGCACACACCTGCGACACGATTGACACTTCACACTCGACAAAATAGAAAGACACATGCGACACGCAAACGACGACCTGACATGCGAGTTGTGAAAACTCGCTAATGTCTTGACCGACACAAACCACATTGTGATATACCATGCAAACACACACACAAGCACTAGATAGCAATGACATAGACTCACAAGCCATTCCATGCCATGCATGCACACACACAAACAAGGACGACAAGCCGAGTGCAAGCCATAGGGTTGCACCAACAAACTCCCCCTCGGATTGTTGGCCTTAGAATCTACTCCCCTTAGTTCAGAGCCATCCCAGCAAGCTTGCAACACTTCCAATGCTGCTGCTCAACCAGCCTCTTGGTCATCATACCAGCAGGCTGCGCCGTCGTCTTCACGTAGTGCAACTCCACTTCACCCAATGCCACTTCACTTTCATGTGCTTGGTAAGGCCATGAAGTATGGGGTTCTTAGCCAATGCAATAGCACCCTAGCTATCACAATAGAGTGGGAAAGGTCCTTGCTGCTCCTCCCCCAATTCAGCTAGCAAACGCCGCTGCCACACAACCTCTCTTATGGCACGGAAGAGTGCCATGTACTCGGACTCCACCGAGCTCAATGCTTGGTCCACTTGTTTCTTGCTCTCCCAAGTGGTTGGGCCTCCAAAAACACAGCAGATGAAGCCTCCCACACTTGTCATATCCTCTGGTTCTGATGTCCAAGATGCATCAGAGAAGGCGGTGAGAAAGAGCCTTCCGGGTTCGACTCCATCCGCACCCTTTTGACGCCTTTGTGCCGCCGCGGAGTATTGCAGTCCAACAGTTGCTGTTTGGCCAAGATACTTGGCCACTCTCTCTCCAGCTGCTACCTGATCTTCATGAGGGCATTGGACAACCCTAGCCAGCTGCCCGGTAGCAAAGGCTGCATCCGGCTTTGTGTGAACGGCCGCATACATGAGGCTGCCCACCAAGGAGTGAAAACGGCGCCTCTCCTCTTCACCAACACTTTCCTCCGCTGGTCCCTTCACACACTTGAACCCCGAGGGAAGAGGAGTAGCCACATGACCTTCACTCTTCCCAAAGTTTGCAGCCAAGGCCTCAAAGTACTTCTTTTGATGCACTTGCAACCACTGCTTCTCCACATCTCGCTCAATGTGAAGCCCAAGGTAGTAGTTGACGTCACCAAAGGTCTTCACTTGAACTTGTCTTGAAGCTTCAGCATCACCTCCTTCACAAGGTCAGAGGAGGGTGAGAATATGAGGATGTCATCCACATAAACCACCATGAAGCTCCTCTGCTCCCCCTCGCCAAGCATGAACAATGATTGATCGGCCGTTGAGGGAGTGAAGCCCATCGCCTCCAAGACTTCCCGCAGCTTGATGTACCATTGCCTAGGGGCTTGCTTGAGGCCATACAGTGCTTTCTTCAGCTTCCACACTCTGCCACTCCCATCATTGTCTCTGGCTGCTCCATGTAGGTCTCTTCCTCCAAAACGCCGTTAAGGAAGGCCGTTACTATATCCATTTGCTTCACCACCCATCCTTTGATGGCCGCCGCGGCAAAGAGGGTTCGAAGGGTTGTACCCTTCACCACAGGGGCATACACTTCATTGTAGTCTTTCTTCTCTTGCTGCTGATAATCCTTGGCTACAAGTCTGCTCTTGTAGCGCTCAATGTTGCCGTCGGCGTCAGTCTTGCACTTGAAGAGCCACTTGGAAGAGATCGCCTTACGCCCCGGAGGTAGGTTCACCAAGTCAAATGTGTCGTTCTCGATGATGCTCCCCATTTCTTCATCTGAGGCCTTCTTCCACTCCTTCCCATTAGGGCCCTCCCAAGCCTCCTTGGGATTTGTAGGCTCCCCCGGCATCTCCATCGGAGAGAAGAAGGCAAAAACGCACTCCTCGCTTTCATCTTCCGCATCATCGCCTAGCATGAGAGCCGAACCGGTCAAGATTGAGTTGGCTGGTCTTCCAAGCCGGTCATAGCTCAACCTATTGGGGGGCAGAGTCTTCCTTCTCCCCCTTCCTTCCTCCTCTGCTGCAGGTACTTGGATGCTCTCATGGCGTTGCTGCAAATCTGGTCGGTTCCCGCGAGCACTTGTAGCACGAGGAGGAAGTGACGGTGCACGCTCATCACCTTGCTGCACCTCCTCCTCCTCGTCTCCCCCATTCATCTGAGGAGATTGTCTTGTTATTGTGCTGCTGATACTCAGCTCCAAGGGCAGCTCCACATGCTCCAAGCCGGTACTCTTCACCTCTCCAAGCCGCACACCACATAGGGCACCCATTTGTCTTCTCCCACATGAGTCAAGGCTCTGTTCTTGGCCACACAAGCGTGCCGCACCGCATCAGGCCAAAAGTAATTGGGTAGACCGGTTTCAATGAGAAGTCTCCGAGCCGTCTCCGTGAGTTTCCGATTCGCACGCTCGGCGATGCCGTTCATTGCAGGACAGTAGGGCATGGTGAGAGAGTGCCTTATGCCCTGCTTCTTCAGCCAAGTTGAGAAGTCCTTGCTCAGGAACTCTCCCCTACGATCAGTGCGAATCACCTTCACAAGCCGGTCTTGTTGCCGCTCAACCATCGGCAACCAATCGGTCTTCACCGTTTCAGCTACGTCACTCTTCTTGGGCAGCACATACACCCAAGCCATGCGAGTGTAGACATCCACTATAGTGAGGAAGTACTCAGCTCCAGCAGCTCCAAACTTCAAGGGGCCCACCACATCCATCACCACCTCATCAAGTGGTGCCTTCGCCGTTGTCTCCGAGCTATGGAACGGGTAGCGGGTGAACTTGGGTTGCATGCATGTTGGACAGCCAAGCACCTCATTGGGCTCCCCCTTGACACGTATGCCACTGACCATCTCTTGCTTAACAATCTGCTGCAAAATGGGCAATGCCACATGCCCCATTCGCCGATGCAAGGTCAGCCAATTACACTCTCCCGTAGCGGAAGTCGGGTTGGAGAAAGCGGCACTCGCAGTTGTGCCCCACAAGCTCTCTCCTTTCTCCTTTGCCATTGCTGCTTTGCTGATCTTAGCCTTCCCCTCATCATTTCCACCTTTTTTGGCTGCTTCACCACTCTCCTTGGGTTCACACGCCTTGCTAGTCTCTCCAAGATTGCACTCCTTCGAGTCACTCTTGGTGTCACTTTGCTTTCCGTGATCACCGCCACCAACCGCTTCACTCTTGGTGCTGACCCTTGCTACCACTTGCCTTTTCTTAGGCATGGGGACCACAGGGATTTGCCACATATCATTGTAGATGTCCCTGTCCTCATGAAGATCCCAAAGCTTCTGCTCACCAAGCCTCGCGGTATAAGTTTTGGAACCCTTGGAAGATGTGTCCATGCCGGCCTTTGCAAACGCCGCATGGAAATCAGGTTGGCTGCAATTTTGGGCACCCAAAGCACGTTCTTGAGGCCCACCATCTTCCCATCAGCACCCTTGAACATGGCCTTGCCCATGCCTTTCACCTCTGCTTGCTGCCCCAAAGCCGATGTAGCATGTTTGACCGGCGACGGTTCGAGTTCGGTGAGCAAGTCCGCACGAGGTGTCATGCTATAGGTGGCGCCGCTATCGATCACCCAAAAGTCCAGAGAGTGAAGGGTGACCTTTCCCACAGTAACTGGCTCCTTAAAGCCTTCCACACCTCCTGCTACTGCTGCCGCTTGCGTGGAGACAAAGAAGAATTGGCCCGGGTATCGATCTTCACTCGAGTCCTTGTCGTAGTCTCCACCTTTCATGCTTACCACTTCGCTTCCACGACCACCACGGCCTCCACGACATCTGCCTCTTCCTCCCCTTGCTCCTCTGCCTTCTTGGCCTTGAGAAGGGGTCCATCCATCAGGCAATCTGAAGCAATCTCTCCACATGTGGCCGGTCTTGTGGCAAAAATGGCATTCGCCATCAAATCGACCGCGCCCACGCCTGTAGCCATTGTTGATGTTGTTGCTGCCATATCCTCCATTACCACGGCCTCCATTGAAATTACTGCTGCCAAATATTCCTCCTCGCCCTCTGCCCCTTCCACGGCCGTGCCCACGGCCCATGCTTGCAACTCCGGCACCATCGGGACCCGCCAATTCGCGACGGCGGAAATCTTCTTGTAAGATTTCCCGCTTCACATCTTCGACCGAGAGGCGGGGCAGATCTCGATTTAGGTTGATGATGAGCGAGGACCATGAGTCCGGAAGTAAGGCCAGCAGCTTGGCCTTCTTTTGAAGGTCACTGTAGTTCAGGTCAGCTCCTTCGAGCCGTGTCAACAAGTCGAAGAATTTCTGCACTCCTTCCTCCACCGGTTCGCCTTCGTCAATTCGAAGTGCCGCCATTTGCTGCTCCAAAACCACAGCCACCGCCGCTGTTGCAGGAGCGTGTACAACCTTAAGAGCAGCCCATGCCTTTGGTCCCTTTGCTGGTTCATGCTGAAAAGGCTTGATGTGACGGATTTGGCTGCTCCCCAACACTTGCCCAAGTAGAAGATAGCCTTGTGCGCTCTTCCGCATCCACGGGCTCTTCTCCGGGTCGTTCTCGGGGCGCTTCTCCATTCCTTCCATCACCTCCAGCAGATCATAGTGGTTAAATATGTTCTCCATCTTGAAGGATCACTCAGCAAAGTTGTCACCATTGAACTTGTCAAGGCCAAACACTCTAGGCTCATCCCTAGTGGGGCCAAGGCTAGGTTGCACGGGAGCAATGGGTGGAGCTTGGTGTTGACCTTGTGCTTGGACGTCTTCTCTGCCTCCAGCACCTCTGCCATCCCCTTCCTCAGGTCTAGGCATGGTCGATACGGCTCCTAGGGGCTCTGATACCACTTAGGCTCAGATGTGCCTAAAATGAGAGATAGAGAGCACAGTCGGATTTCCGTGAGACGGCTTCAAATATTGATAGCGATCTGATTTGTGACTGAAACGGTGATCTGTAAGTTGAATGTAAAGCGCGTTGCTCTCGCCTATCAGCATCAAGTTGAATCAAGAAATTCCATGAAGATTTGATGACGGTATGGCAGTTTGAATGGCAGGAGGTATAGCAGCAACTATTGTCTTGGAAGTACAAACTTAGCAAGAAGAATTCGAGATGGAGATGGTTCCCAATCTCTACGTACCCCAAGAGCCAAGGTCCACGTTGGTGGTACACCACCACAGAGTCCCCAACCACGAAGAGTCTCGAAACAAACCCTCCAAGGGGCTACACCAAGTGAAATGATTTCACTATTTTAATATTTATCCGTGTCCATTGGGCTTGAAATCTTGAGCTCTTGGTCTTGGTTCTGCAAGATAAATTCTTCTTGAGTTGATGAGGGCTTGCTGCACAAACCTACAACATGATTGACACGTCACGCTCGACAAAATGGAAAGACACATGCGACACGCAAACGACGACTTGACATGCGAGTTGTGAAAACTCGCTAATGTCTTGACCGACACAAACCACATTATGATATACCATTCAAACACACACACAAGCACTAGATAGCAATGACATAGAGTCACAAGTCATTCCATGCCATGCATGCACACACACAAACAAGGACGACAAGCCGAGTGCAAGCCATAGGGTTGCACCAACACTACCACCACCACTCCGTGTTCCTGTCGCACCTTCGCCAACCCAACCATCCTCTACCACCATCGCTTGGGTCACCCCAACTTCCGTACGCTTGTCGACATTGCTTCCAAGAAACTTCTTCTTGGCCTCTCGTCGGCGCTTCCTCCACCAACAGACTCACCTGCACCCACCTGCCTAGACTGCACCAAGAGCAAGCTCAGGCAGCAGCCGCACCCTTCCTCCCCATCCGTCGCAGCTGCTCTGCTGGACCTAGTGCACATGGATGTCTGGGGCCCAGCTCCAGTCGCATCCCAAGGCGGTCATCGGTACTTTCTTACACTATTCGATAACCAATCGCGGTATGTTTCTATGCACCTCCTGCAAACCAAGGTGGAGGCACCTGATGTCATCATGGCGTGGGTGCGCCAGGCTCAAGTCACGTTCGGCACTCCTCTGAAGTGCCTCCATTCTGATGGCGGGGGAAAATTTCGCAATGGCAAACTCGATAACTTATGTGCGGCCCAAGGGATTCGGCAAACCTTCACTTTCCCCGAAAGCCCGCAGCAAAACGGCATTGCAAAGAGCCGCAACCACACCTTGGTTCAGATCGTTCGATGCCTCCTCAGTCATGCCAACAAACCACGGTCACTCTGGGGATATGCCCTCTTCCATGCGGCACTCCTCTACAATCTTTATCCGCATCCCCGCCAGCCCGACTCCACACCTACCACTCTCTAGCTTGGGGCCACGCCCTCCGCCCGCTCTCTACGCGTCTGGGGGTGTACCGTGTATGTGTTGCTCAGCCCCCACACACGCAGAAAGCAAGGTGGCAAGCTTGGTCCCAAAACCTAGACCTGCATGTACCTGGGGCACAACTGCGATTCCCGAGACTACTTATTCCTCAACCCCATCACCAGACAGCTGATTCGCAGCCGTGATGTCGTCTTCGAGGAGACACGCCCCTTCCACTCTGCGACCACAGGCGAGCCTCCTCCACCTCCCCCGACGCTTGTATGGGCAGACTTCGATGCCCCACCTCCGGCTGCTGCCCCTTCTCCGGGGCCTTCTCCATGCGGCGTGTCTCACCTAGCCTCCTCGGTATCCTCCGCAGTGACACCTCCTCGTGCTCCGCCTTCCCCGCGCGTCGAGCCGGCTCACCAGTCTCCTACCGGAGGCGCCCAGTCCCTCCGGTCCCACTGCAGCCGCCTTTGTCTCCAGTCTCTAGTCGCACTCATTCCAAGGGACCGGCTCAGCCTCTTGCCTGGGGACCAGCCGCCTTCTCCATCCGGTGTTCGGTCACCCCGCCTCCTCCTGCCAGGGGTGATGTCCCCTCTATCCGTATTCCCCCCCGTGCACTTCTGGAGGACATGCATGAGGAGCTGTTTGACCTTCACGCGGTCTGCCAATTTCTCTCTCGCATCTTCCCGGACATTACTGACTGCCCTTCCCTCAACTTCACCGAGAACCCGACCATTCCGACTCCTCGCACAAAAGAGGAAGCTCTCTCGAGGCCTAATAAGGAGTGGAAGGCAGCAATGGATGTGGAGAATGAGGCGTTCATTCGCAACAACAGCTTTGACGATCTCGTTCTCCCTCCGGTGTCAACATCGTCGGCGGAAAATGGATCTTCCGAGTCAAACAACTCCCAGGCGAAGCTCCACTATTCAAGGCACAATACGTGGCGAAGGGTTTCACCCAAAAGGAGTATCTCGACTTCTTCAAAACATTCTCGCCCATGGCCAAGCTCCCGACTGTGCGCGCTTTTCTTGATATAGCCGCTCACGTCAACTTCGAGATCAAGTCCATGGACGCCTCCTCCGCCTTTCTCCAAGGCCATTTCAAGGAGGATGTTCACATGGAACGCCCATCGGGGTTTCCTGGCACTTACCCTGCCAACACAGTGTGGAAGCTGAAGCGTCCTGTGCATGGTCTCAAGCAGGCTCCTCGTGAGTGGCACAACAAGGCTAAGGAAGTCCTCCTCGCACTTGACTTCCATCCCTCTGCCTCAGATTCCAGTCTCTTTGTTTGTCAGTCCTCCGAGCCTTTCCACATCCTCGTCTACGTCGACGACTTCATTCTAGTTGCCAGAGTTCCAGCCAAGATGGCAGCTGTCTAGTCTGCTCTCAGCTCCGCCCTTCGCATGAAGGATTTTGGTGACATCAAGAACTACCTGGGGATGGAGATCACTCGTGACCGCCAGGCTTGCACGATCACCCTCTCCTAGGAGTCCTACATCGACAACCTTCTCAAGCGGTTCGTCATGGACTCCAGTAACTCTGTCTCCACTCCACTCCCACTACAGCATCAGTGCTCATGGCCCCTCCAATTCCTTCTCCAGACGCCTCTAAGGACCCGTACCCTGAGCTAGTCGGTTCACTCATGTATGCCATGATGTGCACTTGACCTGACTTGGCTTACCCGGTTAGTGTCCTCTCTCGGTACGTCTCCCCCAGACGCTACACTGTCTCGCATTGGTTTGTAGCCAAGAGGGTCCTCCGCTATCTACAAGCCACCAAGTCTCACATTCTCACTCTCGATGGTACCTCTCCAGTCAAGCTCGAGGGATACACAGACTCCTCACGGGCCGATGACCAGACTGACAGACGCTCCTCCCAAGGGTACTGCTTCACCTTTGGTAGCGGAGTCATCAGCTGGCGCTCCACTCGGTCCTCTGCAGTCTCCCTGTCGTCCTGCGAGGCCGAGCTCTACGCATGCACAATGGCTGCTCAAGATGCACATTGGCTCTCCTTTCCCCTCGCTGAGTTAGGCTACCCCTAGCAGTCGCCCACCTTGTGATGTGACAACCAGAGCGCCATTCACCTCACCAAGGATCCTGTGTTCCACTCTCGCACCAAGCACATCGAACTTCATCATTTCTTCATCCGAGATCTTGTTCAGAGTGACCAGCTGACGGTACGGTACATCGCCTCAGATTGCAACCTCGTCGAACTCTTTACCAAGACTCTCGCCAAGGCTGACCACCCTCGCCGTCTCCGTTCCATGGGGCTATGTCCTCCTTGACCAAGTTTGCAGTCTATGGGGGTGTGTTAGAAATTGACTGCAAATCCCACTTTTGTATTTGTACTTTTATATCCAAATTTAGGTTATGAATGTTCTAGTGGGTTGGGGTGTACTCACAAATCCCAACCTCACCCAATTGTGATCCCCCCAACCTCCAATTACCCAATTGGAGATTTTAGAGATCTGAATGGCGATTCCCTTGGATTCCCCCCTTCATCCATTCTCTCTCACCTTGCGATGTACTTCTTGGGCTTGGGATCCTTACCTAATAAATGCTTTCAGCTCTATTTCTTACACTTGCATGTGACTTTGTATGCCGGAGTGAGGCCGACTACGCGAGCGGCTGCAGGAAAGACTATCCCCAACTGCTTGCTCACCGTGAATGGACTGCACCTTGGTGACATAGTCCGCCAGGCCTCGCGAGTCCTTGAGCTACACTTAGAACATGCAGGGGATGAGTATAGCAACTTCCACTGCAGTCTTGGTCAGGAAGCGGTCTTCGAGGTAGAGTCAAATTGCGTTGGCAGACGGGTAGTTATGGTAGGTTTCGACGAGTTCGGGAGGAGTGGTGCCCATGAAGACACTAATTACCGCACCATCGGCCTTCTCCCAATTCTTGTACTTGAGCAGTGCAGCAGCATAAGCTGCTTCGGCGGTGGCATTAGCTGGATCAGCGGACCTCTTGGGTTTAGGAGGCTCTTTGTTGTCACCGATGTTGAGAAGGACATCGGTGAGCTCGGGCCCTTCACCTCGCGACTGAGGAGGTGCTTGTCGACACCATAGCGCCAAGCCTTGTAGTTGGAGCATATACCGTTCGGCTCGAGACGGAGGAGAGGGATCGGGTTGGCGAGTGAAGTGGTTGAGTAAGCCATTGCCGCTTGATTTTCATGAAGCGACGCTCTTAAGTCACCGATAGGAACTTCGGTGCGCAACGCGGCACTTCTGGAAATCGATCGACAAGAATTGCTTAAAATCACTCCGACGGCTTTGTCGAAATGCCGCTAAAAAGGAAATGGCGTCGGCAGATCAGCAAGTTGAAGCGTGATTTAACTTGCTCTAGAGCGCGATGTGGTCGCCTATCAGCAGCAAGTTGAATCAAGAAATTCCATGAAGATTTGACGATGCTATGGCGGTTTGACTGGCAGAAGGTATAGCAGCCACTATAGTCTTAGAAATACAAACTTTGCAAGAAGAATTCGAGATTGAGATGGTTCCCAGCCTCTACAAACCCCAAGAGACGAGGTCCAGGTTGGTGGTACACCAGCACAGAGTTCCCAACTACGAAGAGTCTCGAAGCAAACACTCCAAAGGGCTACACCAAGTAAAATGTAACACTACATGAAGTAGCGTTACTATCTTCACTATTTAAAAATTTTGTCCGCGTCCCTTGGGCTTGAAATCTTGAGCTCTTGGTCTTGGTTCTACAAGATAAATTCTTCTTGAGTTGATGGGGGCTTGCTGCACTCACCTGTAACGCAATGAACACTTCACACTCGACAAAATAGAAAAAAACACATGCGATGCGCAAACCATGACTTGACATGCGAGTTGTGAAAACTCACTATGACTTGACCAAAACAAACCACATTCTGATACACCATTCAAGCACACACACAAGAACTGGATAGCAATGACATAGACTCACAAGTCATTCCATGCCATGCATGCACACACACGAACAAGGACGACAAGTCGAGTGCAAGCCATAGGCTTGAAACTAAAGCCGCACAAGCATGCCGCACCGCATCAGGCCAAAAGTAATTGGGTAGACCGGTTTCAATGAGAAGTCCTCGAGTCGTCTCCGTGAGTGTCTGATTCGCACGCTCAGCGATGCCGTTCATTGTAGGAGAGTAGGGCATGGTGAGAGAGTGCCTTATGCCCTGCTTCTTCAGCCAAATTGAGAGGTCCTTGCTCAGGAACTCTCCCCCACGGTCAGTGCGAATCGCCTTCACAAGCCGGTCCTGTTGCCGCTCCACCATCGGCAACCAATCGGTCTTCACCGTTTCAGCTACGTCACTCTTCTTGGGCAGCACATACACCCAGGTCATGCGAGAGTAGACATCCACTATAGTGAGGAAGTACTCAGCTCCAGCAGCTCCAAACTTCAAAGGGCCCACCACATCCATCACCACCTCATCAAGTGGTGCCTTCGCCGTTGTCGCCGAGCTATGGAACGGGTAGCGGGTGAGCTTGGCTTGCATGCATGTTGGACAGCCAAGCACCTCATTGGGCTCCCCCTTGACACGTATCCCACTGACCATCTCTTGCTTAACTATCTGCTGCAAAATGGGCAATGCCACATGCCCCATTCGCCGATGCAAGGTCAGCCAATAACACTCTCCCGTAGCGGAAGTCGAGTTGGAGGAAGCGGCACTCGCAATTGTGCCCCACAAGCTCTCTCCTTTCTCCTTCGCTGCTTCTACTTTGCTGGTATTTTGCTTCTCCTCCTCATTTCCACCACCTTTGGCTGCTGCACCACTCTCCTTGGGGTCACACGCCTTGCTTGTCTCTCGAAGATTGCACTCCTTCGAGTCACTCTTGGTGTCACTTTACTTTCCGTGATCACCGTCACCAACCGCTTCACTCTTGGTGCTGACGCTTGCTACCACTTGCCTCTCCTTAGGCATGGGGACCACTGGGATTTTCCACATCTCATTGTAGATGTCCCTTTCCTCATGAAGGTCCCAAAGCTTCCGCTCACCAAGCCTCGCGGTATACGTTTTGGATCTCTTGGAAGATGTGTCCATGCAGGCCTTTTGCAAACGCTGCACAGAAATCAGGTTGGCTGCAATTTTGGGCACCCAAAGCACGTTCTTGAGGCCCACCATCTTCCCATCAGCACCCTTGAACATGGCCTTGCCCATGCCTTTCACCTCTGCTTGCTGCCCCAAAGCCGATGTAGCATGTTTGACCGGCGACGGTTCGAGTTCGGTGAGCAAGTCCGCACGAGGTGTCATGCTATAGGTGGCGCCGCTATCGATCACCCAGAAGTCTAGAGAGTGAAGGGTGACCTTTCCCACAGTAACTGGCTCCTCAAAGCCTTCCACACCTCCTGCTGCAGCTGCCGCTTGCGTGGAGACAAAGAAGAATTGGCCCGGGTATCGATCTTCACTCGAGTCCTTGTCGTAGTCTCCACCTTTCATGCTTGCCGCTTCGCCTCCACGGCCACCACGGCCTCCACGACCTCTGCCTCTTCCTCCCCTTGCTCCTCTGCCCTCTTGGCCTTGAGAAGGGGTCCAGCCATCAGGTAGTTTGAAGCAATCTCTCCACATGTGGCCAGTCTTGTGGCAAAAGTGGCATTCGCCATCAAATCAACCGCGCCCACGCCCGTAGCCATTGTTGTTGCTGCCATATCCTCCATTACCACGACCTCCATTGAAGTTACTGCTGCCAAATCTGCCTCCTCGCCCTCTGCCCCTTCCACGGCCGTGCCCACGGCCCATGCTTGCAACTCCGGCACCATCGGGACCCGCCAATTCGCGACGGCGGAAATCTTCTTGTAAGATTTCCCGCTTCACATCTTCGAGTGAGAGACGGGGCAGATCTCGATTTAGGTTGACGATGAGCGAGGACCATGAGTCCGGAAGTAAGGCCAGCAGCTTGGTCTTCTTTTGAAGGTCACTGTAGTTCAGGTCAGCTCCTTCGAGCTGTGTCAACAAGTCGAAGAATTTCTGCACTCCTTCCTCCACCGGTTCGCCTTCGTCAATTCGAAGTGCCGCCATTTGCCGCTCCAAAACCACAGCCACCGCCGCTGTTGCAGGAGCGTGTACACCCTTGAGAGCAGCCCATGCCTTTGGTCCCTTTGCTGGTTCACGCTGAAAAGGCTTGATGTGACGGATTTGGCTGCTCCCCAACGCTTGCCCAAGTAGAAGATAGCCTTGTGCGCTCTTCCGCACCCACGGGCTCTTCTCCAGGTCGTTCTGGGGGCGCTTCTCCGTTCCTTCCATCACCTCCAGCAGATCATAGTGGTCAAATATGTTCTCCATCTTTAAGGAGCACTCAGCAAAGTTGTCACCATTGAACTTGTCAATGCCAAACACTCTAGGCTCATCCCTAATGGGGCCAAGGCTAGGTTGCACGGGAGCAATGGGTGGATCTTGGTGTTGACCTTGTGCTTGGGCGTCTTCTCTGCCTCCATCAACTGTGTCACCCGCTTCCTCTGATCTAGGCATGGTCGAAATGGCTCCAAGGGGCTCTCATACCACTTGTTATAACCACAATAGGCTCAGATGTGCCTATAATGAGAAATACTATAGAGTGCACTGTCGGATTTCCGTGAGACAGCTTCAAATATTGATACTGATCTGATCTGCAACTCAAACGATTATCTATAAGTTCTATCTAGAGCGCGATACGGTTGCCTATCAGCAGCAAGTTGAATCCAGAAATTCCATGAAGATTTGACGACGCTATGGCGGTTTGAATGGCCGGAGGTATAGCAGCCACTTTAGTCTTAGAAATACAAACTTTGCAAGAAGAGTCGAGATGGAGATGGTTCCCAGCCTCTACATACCCCAAGAGACGAGGTCCAAGTTGGTTGTACACTAGCACAGAGTTCCCAACCGCGAAGAGTCTCGAAGCAAACCCTCCAAGGGGCTACACCAAGTGAAATGTAACACTACATGAAGTAGCGTTACGATTTTCGCTATCTTCATGTTTATCCGCGTCCCTTGGGCTTGAAATCTTGAGCTCTTGGTCTTGGTTCTGCAAGATAAATTCTTCTTGAGTTGATGGGGGCTTGCTGCACTCACCTGCGATGCAACGGACACTTCACACTCGACAAAATAGAAAAAAACACGTGCGACGCGCAAACGACAAGTTGACATGCGAGTTGTGAAAACTCACTTATGTCTTGACCGACACAAATCATATTGTGATACACCATTCAAGCACACACACAAGCACTAGACAGCAATGACATAGAATCATAAGTCATTGCATGCCATGCATGCACACACACGAAACAAGGACGACAAGCCGAGTGCAAGCCATAGGCTTGAAACTGAATCTGAGACTATGTCTAACCCCGGACCCACACACCCCCTCACACACCCCCAGGCCCTGTCCCGCAGCTACACAGCTCAGTACCAGCTCCGCAACCAGCTTCGCTCCGCTTTCATTTGTGTACCTGCTCGTGATTGACGCGAGACATTCGTGGAGGCGATTCCGCAAGGGGGGTTCGCCTATTCTAGCGGGGTCGGAGGGGAAACTCGAAAACGATTTTTAAGAGATGGTCGAAATTGAGATTCGACAATAGAGAACCGAGGAGGAAATCGACGATGAGAAGCGTGGAAGTTTTCGAAATGAGAAATTCAACGAGGTCGAGCGCGAAGGCGGTCGACGATGAGAGGCGCGACTGCAAAGTGGAGCACGTCGAAAATTCCGACAACTGGAGACGAATGTCGCGACGATGAGGTGCGCGTAGCGCGGGCACGTTAAGATTAGGACCTTCATCCGCGTGTACGGATAGGTCGCGCTGATACCATATAAGAAACAAAGCTGAAATGATTGATTAGGTAAGGAGCCCAAGGCTCTATAAGTACATGGCAAGGTGAGAGAGAATGGATGAAGGGGGGATCGGAGGGAATCCCCACTGGGATTTTCGAAATCTCCAATTTGGTAATTGGAGATTGGGGGGATCACAATTGGGTGAGGTTGGGATTTTATGAGTACACCACAACCTAGTAGAACATTCCTAACCTAAACTATGATATGAAAGTACAAATACAAAAGTGGGATTTGCAATCTATTTGTAACAGTGCCCACTGGGAATCGAACCCCAGACCTGTTGGCTTTGATACCATGGTAGAACTCAGTCACTAACCATTGAGTTAAAAAGGGTATGTGCGCCCATAACCCCCCAGGCTCTGCACCTGTGGCCCTGTCCCGATGATCTCAAGGGCAACCCTAGCATGTATCTAGACACCGTACGCACTTTGCTCTGAAACTCAGTATCCGCTAACTGCAAAGTCTGAGATTCTCAGGATTCAAAAACATATTACTCCGAGGGGTTTAGTATTCAAAAATTAGCAAATCGGAAAAATCAGGATCGGCCAAAAAATTGGTCTGAAATTTCAGACAACCAGACAAAAGTAGTCCGAAAAAATCAGCCCTTATGGGTACCTGCTCTCAGAGTAGAAGTGTTTTTCGATGGAGACTCTATTGCTATTTCTGTCCTAGATAACAGGTTGGGTTTTGCTCCTCACGTTTTAGAAAATGCAACAAAAGCCTATTTTACGACCAAAGCAAAAGGTACAGGGCTCGGCCTTGCTATTGTTGATAAGATCAATGAAAAATACAAGGTAGGGGTTGTACTCTCTATGGGACTGAACCTATCTAGCCTATAACATATACAAAATATATGTTCACACACCCCCTAGGCTAGACAAGGGGCAACTGTAGAAGTGAACCACGTGTTTAGGGTGGCCAGGATCTGGAGTTGGTGGAACCACGTGTATTGGAAATGTCCGAAATGACAAGGATAATAATAATGAGTAATACATGCATATTTATAAACTAGGAAGTACCTATTCATAATGTACCTGTTCGTAGTGTATCGCAACTATTCGCGTGACATGAGTAGTGGTTATACCTGTGACTGAGAGTGGCGTGACCCTTCGGATGACTATACGCGCGAACCTAGTGTTCACACGTTGACTCGCTACTGCTGACGTCATCACGCGTGTCCTTCCATATGAGGTATCGTGCTACTAGTATAGTCTAAATGTTATATCAGGAATGCATAAGTAAACTCTGTCGAGTATACTTCAACAGCAACGACCAGCAAACGACACATAGCTCAGGGTGGCACAACTAGTCCAACCTCTGAAGCAAGGGTCTGAAGACCAGTCTGCAAGAGTACTTACAAAACAAGAGCAACCCAGGGCGGTACTACTAGTCCAGCCACTGGAAAAGGGGCCACAAGGCCAGTCAAGATAATAATTGATGTAGTATACAATCAAGGTCCTAGCTAGTGAGAAGCTACACGAACAAGACCAAGCTGTACACAGTGCCTGAGGCCAAGCGCCTTCACAAAGATATCGGTTGTGTTGGCACCTGAGGCGAAGTAAACTACGCGAGCCTGGTGGTGCTACTGTAGCTCAAGCAGGAGGAAGTACCACAGCTAGATATGCTTTGCTCTGCCCTCCAGACGAGGCTCCTGACACAGGAGGATCATGGCCCTGTTGTCAGCGTACAAGACCGGGGCAGAGCTAGGCCGCTTACCTGAGTCTGTGGGCAAGAAGGTCAGCCAGCGGACCTCCTGTGCCGCCATGGCACCAGCGTAGATCTCAACTTCATAGCTAGACTGGGCCATAGACAACTAGCAGGTGGACCTCCACGAGATGGCACCTGCAAAAAGGCTAAAGTAGTAGCCATGGGAGGATCTAAGCGTCTCAGCGTCGTGTGCTCACGAAGAGTCTGTGTGCCTTGTAAGGACCACTGGCCTACATCCTCCTAGCACTAGCCCCATGC
This sequence comes from Closterium sp. NIES-67, assembly GCA_027943415.1. Taxonomy (NCBI): domain Eukaryota; kingdom Viridiplantae; phylum Streptophyta; class Zygnematophyceae; order Desmidiales; family Closteriaceae; genus Closterium; species Closterium sp. NIES-67. The sequence goes on from BQMB01001793.1 coordinate 204,187, forward strand.
TAGATAACGCAAAACCCTCTTAGCGGCAGACCTGTGCTGTGGTCGGTATCTGCATGTCGCCACAAAGCGAGCCAAGATACTCAGAGGGTATGCGAGATCTTGACGAGTGCAAGTCATCATGTACATGAGGCAGCCCACCAGCTCTGTATTCGAACCACTAGGCTCTACAGACTCCTCAGGGACTGGAGCCGAGAGCTTGAGATCTACTGGCACAGGTGAAGGCTGTGCGGAGGAGAAGTGAAGACCGAACCTCTGAAGGACCTGGCGCACCAAGTGTGACTGTGAGAGAGTGATGGTGCGCGCTGCTTTGTCCCTGGAGATCTGCAGGCCAAGGTAGCGGCATAACTCTCCTAGATCAGTGAAGGTGTGTCTCCTTAGCAGCTCGGCCTTCACACAGGCCATTGCGTCCCTGTTTGCAGTAGCGAAGACCAGGTCGTCTACGTAGACAAGGATGTAGAACGGGGTCTGGCTTGAACGAACGAAGAGCGAAGGGTCTGCAGAGGACGAGAAGAACTGCAGGTCAGCTAACGCAGCACGAAGCGTATGGTGCCACTTGCACCGTAGGAGCCATAGGGTTCCAGGGGGGAAGGTGCCAGTGAGGCCTGGCAGGCGACGTAGGTAGACCTGCTCGTGCAGACTGCCCTAAAGAAATGTTGTCGAGAAGTCGAGGGAGTGCAGCTCGTACTTACGCTGTGCTGCTACCTATAGCAGTTCCAGAAGTGTAGTCATCTCCAGGGTCGGAGCAAAGTTCTAATAGAAGTCAAAACCCTCGCGATGTTTGAAGCCTCTAGCCACGTAGCACGCCTTGAACACCGGCAGCTCTCCAGGAGGGCGCTTCACCTTGAAGAGCCACCGGCCATCGACTACGTTCACCCCAGGTGGGGGAACTGCGTCGACATAGGTGCCGGTGGATCTCCAAGATGCCATCTCCACGTCCATGGCAGCTATCCACTGAGAGGCCCTGGGTTTTGAGGTCGCCTCAGCGTAAGTGCGAGGGGTCAGGATGTCAAAGGCATATGGGTCACTCTCAGGGACTAGCAGCATGGAGCAGAGTTGAGGCGCGGCCTCGGACAGGAAAGCAAGCTCATACTGCCGGTCCTCCGAGACGTCACTGCCAAGGGCAGGAGCAACCCTGACGGACGGAGGACGGGCAGGGTCAGAGACGGCAGCGACAAGAGCGTCAAGTCTGGAGACAGGAACAGACGGGTCGGTAGCAAGAGAGGCAAGGACCCGAGGAACAAGGGGACTAGCGGCACGGAGGAAGTCTAGTGGAGGCGGAGCGACAACCAGCGACAACAGAGGAGGTGACGAGAGGAGGGGGGGACGAGACGCGTGGGAATGAAGCAACATAGGGTGAGATCTCTGGACAGGAGAGACAGGACGAGCACGAGAGGGACGGTGAGACCAGAAGTGGGACGAAGGTGACGGGTCAGGAACAACCGACGGGAGGGGAGTGATGTGAGACACACCAGATGGGGAAGGAGGGGGAGGAAGAGGAGCAGGGGCTACCGGGGGAGTGGGGACCAGGAAAAGGGGCGGGGCAACTAGGAGAATTCGGTGGGAAAAGCGGGTGTAGAAGGAGACAGACTCGTCAAAAGTGAGGTCAGGAGAGTAAAAGAAACGGTGAGACGGTGGGTGGTAGAAGTGCCAGTCATACGCATCCATGGGGAAACCAAAGAAGACACAAGGGACAAAGCGGGCAGTGAGCTTGTCCTTGCCAGAGGCACGAACGTGAGCAAGGAAGTCCCAGACGTGGAACGCAGACGCGTCACCAGGGAACCCGGTCCATTGAAGGGTCGGCGAAATATGTGGCCACTGGGAGTGCGGCCACAGGTTAAGCTGGTGAGCGGCGTAGCGAATAGTGAACGGCCACAGAAAATGGGGTGCACCGGCATGGATCATGGAGGTACAAGCCACCTCCATGACCAAACTGATGCGTTGCTCAGCAACCCCATTCTGCTGTGGGGAGTCTTGCTGGTTGTATGACTGGGTGATGCCCTCCGTACGACAGAACTGGCCAAGCCGACCGGAGGCGAACTCCCTATCACGGTCGGAGTGGAGACGCAGCACGGTGAGGCCCCGGTGGACTCGCGCAGCTACGACCCACGGGATAAGAACGTCAGGCACGTCGGCCTTCCGCTCCAGTGGAAACACCTTGGTGTAGCACGTGTAGTTGTCGACAAGCCCTAGAAAGTAGCGCTCTTGATGCGACCCAGGGACGGAGGCTGAGGAGCACGGTGCAGCCGGCCCTCGACGCAAGGCGTGCACGGCAGCGCAGGTGAGGGAGGGAGGGCAGGGAGCGACGCAGGGAGACCAAAGACAAGCCCGTGATGGGACATCTGACGCAGACGCGGGAGTGCAGGGTGACCTAGGCGGTGGTGCCACAGTAGTAAAGGGTGGGTGAGCGACCGACATGAGCAAGCTGCAGCTACCTGAGAGGACGTGGCGACCTGGGGGGACGTTCCAACCGGGGGGTTCGCAGTGTCCAGCATGAACAGGCCAGACACGGGGTCTTGGGGGAACATGGTGAGAGAGGCACCAACGGCGGCCTTGGTACAGACTATGTACCGCTCGTGTCCAGGGAACATAGTGGTGACGCCGAGGTCCTTAAGATAGCCGACACCAACTAGGTTCCTAGAGAACGAGGGGATGTGCAAGGCTGTAGGAGAGCCCGAGGGATCCGCCTGACAGGGAAGGGTAGTGGAGCTACGTGCAACCACTGGACCTGAGAAGGGTCAGCAAGCGATATAGCGACAGGGGCAGCAAGCGGTGTAAGCGCAGTGTGGTCACAAAAGAAACAGGCGGACGCACAAGAAACTAGCGTGAACGAGAGTGCGGCGGTAGCAGCCGCAGGCGGAGGAGCCAGCGTAGAGCCGGGGCTAAACAAGGCAGGTGGTCCTACGCCTGACCCAGCAGGGGAAACTAGACTACACTCTGTGGACACACCTACACCAGATAATAGGGTCCAGACACACTAGAGTCATCAACATACATGACATACATAGCAGTCCTAATCTGATCCATGTTAAGCTCAAAGACCGGCACACAACGGCACACCATGGCGTACTAGTCAGGAGGGTCTGAGGTGGGACCAAAGCGGAGACGGAAGAGGTCGTCGAGACAGCGGGAGCAGCGGGCGGCGGTGTGACCGGGACTGTCGCAGATGGTGCCATGGCAGGTGGCCACACTGGAGCCGCCACCTGATACCGAGCTGCGCGGCCCACCACCACGACCAGTGCCACCAGGCCACCACGTCGGCGGGGGACCCCACGGCAGCTGCTGCTGCTGCGGCTGCTGATGGGGCACCAGCCCCGGTCCCCTCGTCTACACCACCGTCCCCACCCCCACCTCCACCACCCCTACCACCCCCACCACCCTTCCCTCCGCCCTGCCCCCCGTTGGAGCGGCAGCCCTTACCCTGACGCTGCTGCGCTGAGGCCACGGCAGCGGTCACAGCAACAGGGGTTGTCTCAGCGACAGCGACAGAAATGTCAGAGTAAGTGCACTGGGAGGGAGCACAGCCCTGGAAGATAGGGACCACCACAGTACCGCTAGAAGGAGCGATAGTGCACTGGCAGGTCTCTATCGCAGACAGGGCACTGACAAAGGCAGTGAGGGTGAGGTCACCTAAGTGCTGACTAAGGAAATGGTCGTGGGCAGTTGCTAGGCGATCAGGAAGGCGCGTGCCAATGAGGTTAAGGGTAGCGTAGAGCGGCGGCAGGAAGGTAGAGAGTCGTGTCTCAGTGCTAATGGCGCGGTAGCTAGTTTCCAGGGCACGGAGGTCAGTGGAAAGGTCAGCGACAGTGGGGAAGGACGCAAGGTCAGGGAACAGCATGGGGAGGATCAGACGGCCAGCAGAGGCTGAGGCGGGGGCGGAATAGCACGCGATGATGGCATCTAATTATTCCTTGGCATTTGCTATAGTGGTAAAGCGGGGACGCTCAGACTGGGGGAGGGCATGACTAATGGCAAGCTGTGCAACGGCGTCGCGCGAATCTCAGACAGCACAGGCAAGCTCAGCAGTGAAAAAGGCCTCACGCTCAGCAGACGTGGGGCGTCTGGGAGGGCAGCAGGTGGGGTGGGGCGAGGGAGCTTACCGCCAACATGGACGGCCAGGGAGTGGCCATCCTGGCACTGTCTGGTTAGCTGGCAGCGGAGTTCGACGAGCCACACCGCGTCCAGGCAGAGTAGAGAGTCCGCCATCACCACGGCTGCAGCAGCTGACTGCCGCTGACAAGGGCAGGAGGGAAAGCGGTGGAGTGCTGTGGAGAGCCGTGGAGACTGCCGGCGGGAGCCCCGACTCAGTGGGGAAGCCAAGGTCGGCGTCAGCTTGGCTCGGCGGTGGGAAGGGGCATGGTGGGCTAGGACCGGCGGAGCTGCGGCCAACGGTGTGGGGGGCGGCGGCTGTCGGCTACGGGCTGACGGCTACAGGCGGGCCAGCGGCTACGGGTAGGCTGGCGGCAACGGGCGGCCAGCAGGGACGGGCGGCCAGCAGCTACGGGCGTCTGGCGGCTACGAGCGGCAGCGACGGGCGGCGGACAGCTGGTGGCTAAGGGCAGCCAGCGGGCTGGCGGCTACGGGCTGCTAGCGGCTACAGGTGGCCAGCGGGCTGCGATCAACGGGTGACGGGCAGCCGGCGGCTACGGGCGATGGGCGGCTAGCACCGGCTAGCGACGGGCGGCCAGGAACGGGCGGCTAGCGATGGGCGGCTATGAATGGGCAGCTAGGGCTAGGACTAGAGCGGAAGCGCGGGTGGGCGGGGAGGACCTAACCTAGTGCGTGATACCATCTCAGAGTAGAAGTGTTGACTAGAATGAACAATACCGTATTTGCCCTGATTTCCGACAGTTCTTTTATTACGGATTCTCACTGTTTAGACCCGTTCTTTCCGTTGTATATAGGATAAGCCCCTTTAAACCCTTTATGCTGAATATGTCTACTTTGGATACAAGTTTTCAGGTCGAAGCAAAAGGCAAGAAACAAGAGAGTTGCGCGACTAGGAACGTGTAGCAGGGGGAGCTGAGTGCGTCAGGTGGTGCGAGGTAGGAACGAGGGTCACACCCAGGGCTTGTGCTAGGATTTTTGCTTCCCCGGGCGATCAGGGCTTATGTAGAAAGTACCCTATAAAATTCAAGACCCTCTTCGAAATACCCTTAATTCACAAGGCTGGTTTAAAAAAGGCCCTTATATATCAGGGTGGGATTTTTTTTCTGGCTTATGCTATGCCTATTATAAAATGGTGGCTTTTGTGGCATTAAACCTAATGCTTCTTTCCAAATAATGTATGCCAAGTTTTAAACGTAAAGCTACGAAAGATGTATTAACGAGCATAAACCAATGTCTCGCCTACATATCATCTCCTATGAAATTGGCCTGCCTTCTCGGCTTGGCAGTGCTCCTGATGTGGTACACCCTATCCCAATCAATCTCATAGTTGAGCATCTTCACCGCCATCAACTCCGCCAATCTCATGTCAGAGGGGTAGGTACGATCCCAACTTTTGATCACGTTTTGCCTTGAGAAACCTCTTTCGCACTCCACTGTGCTCAGAGGGAGCACAACGATAGCCCTCCACAGATGGAACAACGATGGGAAATTTGAGGACCACTCATTCGTGCCGAGGATGTTCTTCAAGCTTTGGGCGAAGCCTTTGTTTTCGTGGCGCTTGAGAAAAGTGTTGGTCAACATCCCAATATCAGCATCGCACGCATCCCTGCCCACACCTAGATAAAGGCACGGGAAAATGCCACATAGAGAGCTTAGGCTACAAAGGTGACAAAACAAAATGGCAAGATAGGAGTGTTTCAGACAAAAGACTGCACATGAGGAAGTTCAGAGTTTAGGCATGTGAGGACTTTTTGGCACGATTGCAAGCACTAAACGAAACCACTCAGATTTGAAAGTGAGTGTCAAGCATATCCTTGTATGTTGTTATAGACTACACAGGGTTGTGCCTTAGAGAGTACAATCCACTAGGTTATATTCCCTTGTATGCCTTGTTTCTAGTCATTCGTTAACTTTGATATGGTATCATGAGTAGGTTAGGTCCCCCCCACCCACCAGCGCTTCCGCCATAGGTCCTAGCCGCCCTGTCGCCCTCCCACCCAGGCTGGCCCATCCCCTAGTGGCCCCCGTCACCTAGCGCCTAGATGGCCCCGCCGCCTAGCCAGCCCCGTCGCCTAGCCGGCCCCGTGGCCCAGCCGGCCCCTTTGCCTAGACGGCCCCGTTGCCTCGACGGCCCCGTCGCCTAGCCTTCCCCGTGGTCCAGCCGGCCCCTTTGCCTAGCCAACCCCGTCGCCCTGCCACCCCCGTTGCCTTGTCCGCCCCGTCGCCTAGTCGGCCCCGTCGCCTAACCGGCCCCATTGCCTAGTCAGCCCCGTCGCCTAGCCGGCCTCGTCGCCAAGCCGGCCCCGTCGCCTAGCCGGCCCCGTCGCCTAGTCGGCTCCGTCGCCTAACCGGCCCCTGTTGCCTAGTCGGCCCCGTCGCCTAGTCGGCCCCGTCGCCCTGCCGATCTCGTCGCCTAGTTGGCCCCGTCGCCTAACCGGCCCCGTCGCCTAGTTGGCCCCGTCGCCTAGCCGGCCCCGTTGCCTAGCCGGCCAAGTCGCCCAGCCGGCCCCGTCGCCTAGCCGGCCAAGTCGCCCAGCCGGCCCCGTCGCCTAGCCGGCCCCGTCACCTAGTCGCCAAACCTGCCCCGTCGCCTTGCCGCCCGCGGCCCCATCTCCAGCCGCCACGCGGCCTTGTCTCCTAGCCGCCACGCCGTTGACCAGCTGCCCAACGGCCTTGCCGCCCAGCCTTCTCGCGGCCCCGTCCTTCAACTGCCCCCTCGGCCCCCACCTAGCATCATCGGTCCTTTCCACCGCACTCCACCGCCCTGTACCGCACTGCACCGCACAGCACCGCACTGCACCACACCGCACCGCACCCTACCGTATTGCACCTCACTCTACCGCAGTCTACCATACTTCACCGCACCGCACTGCACACCACTGCTTCCCGCCGTACTCTGTCGCTCAGTACAGCCCACTACCGCCTTCTGCTGCTCCAGCAACCATGATGGTGGACTCGGTGCTGCTCTTTGACGCGTAGGGTCAGCCGGTTGAGTTCGACACGTGGCTTGTCGAACTCTGCCGTCATCTCACCGGTCAACGGCAGAATGGCCACTCCCTGGCCATCCACATCGACGTTACGCTCCCCTGCCCTGACCCCCCTTCTGCTCTACCCGCTGACCCCACGTCTGCTGACCGTGAGTCCGCTGCCGCTGCTGCCCTTGCTCGTGCTGTCTGGTTGTCATTAACTTTGACAGTGAGTTCTGTTTTGGAGCAAGAACACAGGTTGGGCAAAAGGGATGGAGGCTGAAACTATTTAACTAGACACTTGGTCAAGGTGAGGTCTTATAGGCAACAGAGTAATGGATTGAGTCTAACAAGACAGATAACAGACGTGCAATGGTCTATAACACCAATTGGTTGTGAAAAGGAATATCTAAAGGCAACACTCAAAGCTCAAGAATTACTTGCTAAACCCTTTGAACATGCTTGCGTGCTTCATACCCTCTTACCTGGCAGGTTGTCGGACCAGTACTTCTCCCTCTTGCATGTATGCCGCAATGGGTACTCTTTGGGGCGGAATAGATTAGCTCCCTCGACCTTTTTCAGGTCGTCCAGGCGACTATCGAGTGCATCAATTAGCCCCTAAGCAAACAACTTGGCTAATTCATTGCATTCCTCAAGAGATGTGCCGTACAAGGCACCTTTCCCGATGGGTTCATCATGCAAAGGGACTGTGTCCATCCGTGTTACCCTCGGCATCCACCCCCTCAATCACCAAGACTCTCTTCTCGGTGCTTGCGTGCTTCTTCAAGAACGGAGCTAGACGGCTCTGCTTGAATTCGCCGAATCGTCCAACCGGCGTCACGTAACGCTGTCTCAGTGCAGTGCATGCATCGTCCACCGTAGCTGCGACTGTGGTCAGATCTACCTGTAAGGGTTTTTGTAGGCAGCAGAGCATTCAGATTAAGGGACCATGGAAAGAAATACACAACTTAGCATAGAGGGAGGGTTGGTATGATAACAATGGAAACATTTGCATGGGACACTCAAATCCAAAACTCACAGTGCGGTCCTGGAACTTCATGTTGAGGTTGTTGAGGACAAAAAGCACGTCAGCAAGAAGGTAGAACATGAAGTGGAACTTGAAGCTTGTACCTGTCTTGAAGAGGGCGTGCTCCTCCTCATTCCAAATCCACAGCAAGATGGGAAGGACCTTACAGAAGTGCATGACCGCCTCACCACGGGACAGCCATCAAATGGCTATCATGCCTAGCACCTCTAAGTCGGTCTTGCGTATGGCGTACTGCAGATTGAGGTACTTTTCGCGCTGGACGTTGGAGCGGCCGAGCTGTTCAGCCATGGCCTTGATGACTTGGTCAACGACCTCAAGATCCGCGAGCTTTTATGCAGCATCTTTTGCAGCCAAAGCCTCTTTGGAGTGTTGGGGATGCATGGCTGTGAAATTTGAGAAGAAAACACACATTTCGGAATCATCTCCACCTTTCGGGCAATGGCTACAAAAGGAAACAGGTAATGATTGTGCGAACAGCTGAGCGTCAACAAGATTACAGCAAGAGTGGTTGTTGGGCGGAATTCTACATACGCAAAACTCACCGGTGTGCGATAAAATGGAATGAAACCAGCCATGGGCAATGCTTTCGGATCCGATTCACGAGGCCACGCTTCTCCCCAATCATCACCGAAGCGCCATCGGTGCTCATACCCACCAACTTTTGGAGATCAAGATCCTTCTCGTTGAGGTATTCGCATAGGACAGCATAGGGGGAAGCGGCATCGTACTTCTCTACGGGTAGGTGAGCTAGGAATTCGGTACTAACAGCATGGTCATGCTCAGTAGACTATGAGGTGCTTGCCATGTGCCCGGTCCGTACTTTCATCCAATGAAACTCCAAACCACGAGCAGTCTTTGATGAGAGCGTGTTGTTGCTCATGCAGATGTGTCGCCAGTGCATGGATAAACTCTCCCACGGCCCGACTGTTAAAGGTGCAAGTGTGGAAACACTTAGGACTTTGTTGATTAAACAATAAGACATAACAGAGTGTTACTACTCAAAGCCTTATCAAAGTTATAGAAAAATAGAATCACATGCAAAGAGCAGTAGGAAATATGGAAGAACGCTTCTAACTGTTAAAATTATATATTGTGTTATATAATTTGTAGGCTAGGTAGGTTATCGAACTCTACTGTAGAGGGTACAATCCCCTCCTTGTATCCCTCTCTCTTTCTAGTCTCGTCTATTTTCTCTCGTCAACTTCCTCTCCTAGTTCCTAGCTAAAATCCTCTTGCCATTTCATGGCGTCTTCTCTTCCTAGCTAGCCTATCTTAGCATGGTATCAGAGCAGGTTGCCCTTCCCGGGCCTGCTCCCCACGCTTTCGCCACATACTCGTACGCGTATTCGTACTTTCGTGCCGCCGTCGCGGCCATGCCGCGCTGCAGTGATGGCGTCGTGGTGCTGCCGTCGCAGCCCCGACGCGTGGCGTCGATGCCACACCGCGGCGACGGCGTCGTGCTGCCATCGCAGCGTCGACGTACAGCCGCGGCATCGACGCCGTGCTGTGGCGGCGTCGTTGGGCTGCAGCCAGCCGCGCGACGCCTGTGCAACCGCTAGACTTGCCGCCCGCTCGCTAGCCACGGGCGTGAGGCTGGACCACATCCCCCCCCCCCCCTCCTTTTTCCCCTGTGTCCTCTTCCTCGCCGCAGCCGCCGGCTTACTCCCGGCGGCCGTCCCACCATCACGGAGCTTGGCCAGGCCGCCGAGAGGGCGGGGGCCGCTGTCGTCGAAGCCGCCGCCGCCGCCGCCGCTGTCGCCGCTTGCGTTGGGGCCACGCAGCCATACGCCGCCGCCGCCGCCGCTGTCGACACTGCCGCCGTTGCCATCTCACGGGCCGTGGGGTTGGCCCTGCTGGAGTAGTCGTGGCTGCTGCTGATAATGGGGGTGTTAGGTTAGGGGGTGTGGGTGTGTGTGGGTCCTTCAACTACCAAGCCTAGGGGGTGTGTTAAAATTATATACTGTGTTATATAATTTGTAGGCTTGGTAGGTTATCGAACTCTACTGTAGAGGGTACAATCCCCTCCTTGTATCCCTCTCTCTTTCTAGTCTCGTCAACTTCCTCTCCTAGTTCCTAGCTAAACCCTCTCGCCATTTCATGGCGACTTCTCTTCCTAGCTAGCCTATCGTAACACAAAGGTACGTTGTAAAGTAGGTCCCGCTCTTCTCCACTCGTGGCATGTCCTCAAGACCGAGCTCCACTGACCACAACGCCAAGATGGGGTACATGCTTATGGGGATGTCATGTCGGCCTATGAAATATGCGATCTTCATGCAAAGAATCACACGACGCACTTTTGCCGGAGCATGCTGAAAGCTCCCCCATTGTTGCTTAAGCTCTTCCTGCTTCTTCTCCATAGTTTCCTTTGCAACAACATTTTTGTGGGTGATGCTATAGTGATGGCCTGTAACACAAGACCTCTATATGTCACGTGCACCTAATCCTGGCCACCCGAATGGGGTGTTGAACTTGTCTGCTGCCAAATTTTCACAGACGCTACATTTCATATCATATTTTCCAAGCGACTTCTCAAGCTGCAAGCGAAGCCAAGGGAATCCGGCTATCCACTTTGACGATAACATTTTTTCAGCAGCAACTCCTCAACCGCAATGGGTGGGTCAGAGGAGGATGCTTCCGCCGGATTAGTGGGAGGGGCGGATTCCTCCTCCACGGCCTTAACACCCTTGCGTTTCTTGCGAGATGGAGGTGGCACAAAAATCAGGCGCTGCAGCGTGTGACCACGGTGGTTCGCCCTAACTGGGACTGAGGTGCTCGGGCGCACTGTGGCCACATTCGGGTCGGACGGACGACGGTGGATCGGCCTGTCCTCTGAGGTACCAGCAGGGTAAGGTTCTAAGGTGATAGAGTCTACCCTGGCCTACTCAACGTGCATGGATTGCGGGCGGGAGGAAGAGGGCTCTTCATCACTGTCTACTGAATCATTACTGTTGAGATCAATGGCCGTTCGTCCTTGACGTGGAACTTTAGACTGAGAGACAGTTTTCCCCTTGCCACCTTCTATGCCTAACGAAAGATTCAGGTCGTCCATTGTTGATGAGAACTATTATTGACTAGTACTATGCAGAAAATAATGAATCTTGCGAGCCTAAAGCGATACATACGGTGGCTGTGTCTAGCTGAAGGGGTTCTTCTAGGTCAATGTGTTGTGAGCGAGACGAGACAAGGTGAGGGAAGGGAGGGACCTAGTGGGAGACTGTTGGGCGAGGGAGTTGTTTCTCTAAGGTGAGTTTCTCGCCTCTGCTTTGCTGCACGACAGATCCACTCGTCGGTGGGCTCGAGGCGGAAGTCCCTCAGCTAGCGCGCTTGCAACCAATCACAGAGGCAGAAATTGTGGCGAGGGAGGGGGAAGGGGCGAGAGGGGCGGGGAAGAGGGAAGAGGGGGCGGGCGGGGTGGTGGGGGGTGGGGGGGGGGGGGGGGAGGGCTGTAAAAAATCCAAGCCCCTCGGAGAATTTCCCGGACGAACCCGGGCCACTTGAAAAATTTCCCGTACTCTTTCAGGGATATCTTCGAAAAAACTCTTCAAATACCAGGGTTTCTTGGAAAAAAACCTTGGAATTTAAGTCAATTCAGGGTAATTACTCTATTAACGGGAGCCATCTGGCACCCCTCCCTGCCTTCCTCACCCCTCCCTGCTTCACTCCCCTCCGACCCTCCCCCCCTTCCAACTTGCCCTCTTTGCCTCAACCCCCCCCCCCCCTCCCCCTCTCACCCCAGGCATGTACCTGGTGCGGGAGGCCAACCACATGGTCGAGATGTTCATGCTGGCACCAACAATCCCTTTCCCCTTCCTGTGCCTCTCCACCCACCTCATTGCCTTGTCAGTCTCCAATACACCATAACCCCCCCCCACCCACCCCCCCCCCTCCTTCTCCAGGCATGTACCTGGTGCGCGAGGCCAACCGCATAATAGAGGAGTTCATGCTGGCTTCATTGCCCTCTACCCTTCCTCTTCTCGTTTGTCTTCCTCTGCCTCTTCTGTACCGTCACTCACACCACCCCCACCCCCCCCCCCCACCCCCCCCCCTCTCCTAGGCATGTACCTGGTGCGAGAGGCCAACCACATGATAGAGGAGTTCATGCTGGCAGCCAATGTATCGGTGGCAGAGAAGATCCTGCAACACTTTGCATCCTGCTCGCTGCTCAGGTGAGCTCTCAGGTCTAATGTAGGGATCAGGTGATATCTCAGGTGAATTGGAGGCTCCGGTTGAATTTCCGGTTTAGTACCATTTGCTCTTTCCTTCTATGCCCCCCCATAACGATCAACGCCTTCCCATCCCCCGGCTTTCCCACCCCCAATCTTCCCCATCCCTCCACCTACAGGCGGATCCCCACCCTGTCGCCCAACATGTTTGAGCCGTTGTTAAGGACAGCAGAGGCGGTGGGGATCTCAGTTGACACCTCCTCCTCCAAAAACCTTGCGGACTCACTCGACCAGGCTGTGGTGAGCTTCTGGACCCTTGATGCCTTGGCCTTGCTAGAACCTTGCCTGACTCGCTTGACAATTCAATTTTTTCCTCGTGTGGCATTTCTCATTCGGTGACAGTGACTCTGTCCATTGCCTTGCATGTGCATCTTTCCAATGCAGGGCCCTGACCCATACTTCAACAAGCTCATTCGCATCCTCACCACGCACTGCATGACTCAGGTGGGTGATGCCAACGATGTTTGGTGAAGGCACGTGCATGGAGTGTGGGGTATGCGTGCATGAAATACGAGTGTGGGTGGGGTATGCGTGCATGATATAGGAGTGTGGGGTATGCGTGCATGATATACGAGTGTGGGGTATGCGTGATATAGGGTTGTTTTTGAGACGTCTCAAAACCAACCTTATACGAGTGTAGAGTATGCATGATGATGGTGCATGACTTAGGTGCATCATGACTCAGGTGCATCATGACTCCGGTGCATTATGACTCAGGTGCATCATGACTCAGGTGCATCATGACTCTGGTGCATCATGACTCCGGTGCATCATGACTCCGGTGCATCATGACTCCGGTGCATCATGACTCAGGTGCATCATGACTCAGGTGCATCATGACTCCGGTGCATCATGACTCAGGCGCATCATGACTCAGGTGCATCATGACTCCGGTACATCATGACTCAGGTGCATCATGACTCCGGTACATCATGACTCCGGTGCATCATGACTCCGGTGCATCATGACTGCGTTGCATCATGGTACATCATGACTCCGGTGCATCATGGTACCGCCTATCCAGTTGTGCCATCTGGCAGGGAATCAAGTCCAATTTCCCTCCATAAGTTCGTCATCCAATTTCGATGCGAAAACCCCGACAGGGAAACGTGAAACAGGAAGGGTAACGGAAAAACACTTCAATTTTTCCATTTTACCTTATACATTTCACAAGGCCCATATCTTTCATTAACTTACTCAGTTATAAGCAACACCCCTAAATTGCTCCTAAAACGGTAAAAGACCACGTACTGCTATATCCAGGCAAATACGGTACAAGGTAGTTTTGTCCAAGGGGTTGTACTCTCTATAGGACTGCACCTATCTAGCCTACAGTATATACAAAATATACAGTGGCGGAATAAATTGCCCGGATGTTTAACACTTTGAAACATATCGCTATGCCACACATGTTTCGAAAATAGTAACACCCGGTTTTTGCCATTCCGTTACAACGTTTTCGAGTTCTGCTTCAACCGTTTCTTGCTTGGCGCGATTGTGACACAACCGGAAAGTGGGGTTGAAATTTACTCCTCGACTATCGATGCGGACATTTCCTACCGAGCGGAAGAGTAGATCTATTTTCCCCCGTCACTCGGTGTGTACATCGTCACGCGCAACATTTGCTGGCTTAGGAGTTAATCGGGAAGCGAGCCTACGACCGCATCGCCATGAAGCCGTTAAATGAGCGAAAGCGCGCGCGAATCAGAAGCATGTTGCGTGCGGGCCATTCGACTAGGAAAATAGCCAAAGTTCTTGGCATAGGCAAGAGCACCGTGCACGATTACTGTTTGAAAGTGGCTGCCGAGACTAGTCTCGAGGAGGTGCGACCTACGATGCCTTCGGCCGGCCGCCCCCGCTTAATCACTACCCGGCTCCAGCGCGGAATAATACGCGCGATCACTAGCGGCGAGGCGAAAATCTCTGTAGACGCGGCAAATATGTTGTTGGAGAAGCACGATCTCGCCGTAGACTCGAAGACAGTTAGGAACTCATTACGATCCGCGGGGCTAATCGCCGTGCATCAGCCCAAGAAACCCAGGCTCTCACCGAAAAACATCCGAGATCGTCTCGACTTCGCGAGGTCGCATGCCGACTGGACGCTAGAGGACTGGAAGCGGGTGATTTGGTCTGACGAGACAAAGATAAACCGCTACTGCTCCGACGGACGTGCGTACGCCTGGATTCGCGAGGGCACCAGCCTTCGGAGCCATCAGGTCCAACAGACAGTTAAGCATGGGGGCGGTTCTGTGATGGTGTGGGGTTGCATGACGTATGAGGGGGCGGGGTTCATGTGCAAGATAGATGGCAGGATGGATGGGCCGCTGTATCGCAGCATCTTGCAAGATGAGCTGAAACAGACCATCGATTTTTTCAAGCTTTCCCCCTCAGAGGTCATTTTCCAGCACGACAATGATCCCAAGCACATGTCTCGTCTGGTCCAAGACTGGCTTGGGGAGAAGGAGTACGCGGTGCTGGAATGGCCGTCGTGCTCCCCGGACCTTAACCCGATTGAGCACCTGTGGGCACACTTGAAAAGGCAGCTGGGGAAGTACGAAAAGCCGCCAAGTGGAATGCTGGAGCTGTGGGAGAGGGTGCAGGAGGAATGGGACAAGATACCGGCGGAGGTGTGTGCAAACCTGATCGACAGCCTGCCGAGGAGGATCAAGGCAGTGATTCGGGCAAAGGGACGCTGGACTAGGTACTAGTTTTCCTAGAATCTAGTATGATACCTTTTTCCGGTATTAATTGTCCGGATGTCATCCTATGCTATGCTTGGGTGTTTAAGGACCATGTGTGGTACTACATTGGTGTTTGTCAACTCGAGTGAGTGCTCTAACTAAACTTCTCAGCGTGTATGGACACCATACATTAAGGCTTAATGTTTACGACGCTGCACTCATCAAAATGCCAAAAAAGGCTGAACATGTGGACAATTTATTCCGCCACTGTATGTTGACACCTGCTTCTTTTCGATTTCCAGAATGCTTACAATTATGTGGTATGAATTTATCTTTTCACCACCATGCGGAAGATGGGATTCTCAGACAAATTCAATCCCCAGTTGGAATGGTGGCAATCTCATAGTTTCTCAATGCGATAAAATCGTACTTCAGCATTTCTGTAAGTAGTTCCGATAGATATTGTCGAGTTACACTGTATCTAGCATCCGTAGAATGACGTCAGCAAAAAGCGCTCGTCTGGATGATTACGTCAGCAAGCCGTTTCAGTCACGCGAACAGTCGCGCTCTTTTTAGTAGCGGTTAGAGCGCATAGCGCAAATAGCTAGAACATGGACATCACCGAATAGGTACTTCTAGCAACAAATATTAACTTGTTCTTCAGTAAATTCATGTCAACACTTTACAAGTTCTAAGACTTCCGCTGTCTTACTAGTCTACCATTCCAGCAAAGATCCTTGGTTAAAGTCTTGAAGTATCGCAAGGCTGTAAACACTGATTCTGGTGTTACAACTTGTTAATAGTGGATGTTACCGAAGGTATCTCCAATATTACTTTCTACTTTAAGTACTTGTGTCTGCAGATTCTATACTTAGTCTCCTGCACCACCCTTCACATTCTTTCATGGTATGAGAGCTGTCTGGAATTAAGACTATCGTCAAATTCCACAATGACTGGACCATCATCAGCTCCAACATCTGCATCTTCAACAACTGGACTCACGTGTCAACTTATACATATTATCTATGTAGAAGTTATAGGCTAGACTGAGGTATGCTTCTAGTGAGTACAACCAACTAGTATTTGTTCTAGGTTTCCACCTCTAGTAATCATTCGTTTCTACGTTAACATGGTATCACGCTTAGGTTAGGATCCCCCCGCCTACCGCTTCCGCCCGTCGCGCCTCCTAGGCCCCGTCACGCCCCCTAGGCCCCGTCGCGCCCCCCCTGGGCCCCGTCGCGCTCGTTAGGCCCCGTCGCGCCCCCCCTGGGCCCCGTCGTGCCCGCTGGGCCCCGTCGCGCCTCCTAGGCCCCGTCGCGCTCCCCCTGGGCCCCGTCGCGCCCACTGGGTCCCGTCGCGACCCCTAGGCCCTAACGCGCCCCCGCTGGGCCCCGTTGCGCCTCCTAGGCCCCGTCGCGCCCCCCATGGGCCCCGTCGAGCCCGCTGAGCCCCGTCGTGCCTCCTAGGCATCGTCGCGCCTCCTAAGCCCCGTCGCGTCCCCCCTCTCTGGGCCCCGTCGCGCCCCTCCTAGGCCCCGTCGCGCCCCTCCTAGGCCCCGTCGCGCCCGCTGGGCCCCTTCGCGCTTCCTAGGCCCCGTCGCACCTGCTAGGCCCCGTCGCGCCCCCCCTGGGCCCCGTCGCGCCCGTTAGGCCCCGTCGCGGCCCCCCTGGGCCCCGTCGTGCCCGCTGGTCCCCGTCGCGCCTCCGCGGCCCCGTCGCGCCCCCCCTGGGCCCCGTCGTGCCCGCTGGGCCCCGTCGCGCCCCTTAGGCCCCGTCGCGCCCGCTGGCCCCTGTCGCGCCTGCTGTTAGCGCTCGCCCGCCTGGCCTCCTCCTAGTGCCGCTCGGCCTCCTCCTAGTGCCGCCCGGCCTCCTCCTAGTGCCGCCCGGCCTCCTCCTAGTGCCGCCCGGCCCCTTCCTAGCGCCGCCCGGCCTCTCCTCAGCGCTGCCCGGCCCCTCCTCGTGCCCGACCGGCCCCAGCAGCACCAGCCTGGCCCCTCCCAGCACCAGCCCGGCCCTAGAGCACCTGCCCGCCTCCCCTGCTCGGCCTG
The DNA here is from genome assembly GCA_027943415.1 of Closterium sp. NIES-67. NCBI lineage: Eukaryota > Viridiplantae > Streptophyta > Zygnematophyceae > Desmidiales > Closteriaceae > Closterium > Closterium sp. NIES-67. Next base: position 221,259 of record BQMB01001793.1, read on the forward strand.
CCGTGTCCTCTCGGGCCCTGTGTCTTCTGCTTGCCTGCGCTGGGACGCCTAGCTGCTGCCCTACTGGAGAGTGCTGCCGCCGTGTCCCCGCGCCGCTGTGCTCCTGTGCCGCTGAGGAGCTGTGCTGCTGTGCCGCTGTGTCGCTGAGGAGCTGTGCCGCTGACCCTGCACGATGGCTGACTTTGTGCTCCGCCTGGACGCTGAGGGCCACGCGGTTGACTTCGCCGCCTGGCTCTCCGATCTTCGCCGCCAGCTTACAGGTCAGCGCCAGGATGGCCACTCTCTGGTTGTCCATGCTGATGGCTTGCTCCCCCGTCCCCCTGCACCTACTCCCCTCCCTGCTGACCCCTCCTCTGATGACCGTGAGGCTTTCTCTACTGCTGCGCTAGCCTGTGCGGTCTGGGACTCACGCGATGCAGTAGCTCAGGTTGCTATTAGTCACGCCCTCCCTGTGTCTGAGCGCTCGCGTTTTGCTACTGTTGACACGGCCAAAACTTATTTAGACGCCGTTATTGCTCGCTATTCCACCCCTGCCTCCGCTTCTGCTGGCCGCTTGCTCTTTCCGATGCTGTTCCCAGACCTGGCTGCCTTCCCTACTGTCGCAGATTTTGCCACTCATTTGCGTGCCCTAGAGACTCGCTATCGCACTGCCAGCACTGCTGCCCAGCTCACTGCGCTCCCCCCTCCTTTCTGCATGACGCTCTATTTTATCGCTATGCGCCTGCCAGACCGCCTCGCTAGTGCTCGCGACCACTTTCTTAGCCAGCACCCGGGTGACCTCACCCTGACCGCCTTTGTCGACACCCTCACTGAGATCGAGACTCGCCAGCGCACTATCGCTCAGTCGAGCGGTGCGCCGGCAGTCTCTATCTTTCACGGTTGTGCCCCATCCCCGTGCACGTTCACTGACGTTTCGGCTGCGGTCGCCACGGCGACCCCTCTTACCGAGACGGCTGCTGCTGTCCACCCGCAGCAGCGCTCGCGTCGCGGTGGCCGTGGCCGCCAGGGAGGTAGGGGTGGTGACGCAGGTGGTAGTGGTCGTGGTGGTGGTGACGGTAGTCCGCCTGAGGGGACTACCACCGGTGGGCAGGAGCAGCAGTCCCAGCAGCAGCAGGACCAGCCCCAGCCGCAGCCGCCGTCCCAGCAGCACCCGCCGCAGCCGTGGGCTCGTCTCCCGCCTGGTTGGCCCGGCACCTCCGGAGGCGGTGGCCGTGGTGGCGGCCCGCGCAGCTTGGCGTCTACCAGCGGCTCCAGTGCTGTGACCTGCCAGTACCAGCTTCAGACCGGGCCTCTCCGCGGCACTCTGTGCCGCCGCCCGCACCCGACCGCCCACTGTTTCCGCCGCCTCGACGATCTTTTTCGTCGTCGCTTTGGCCCGGCCCCGGACCTCCCTGACTGGCACAGCCTGCTCCGCCAGGGCGTGCCGATCTTTGAGTTAGACATGGATCAGATAGGTGCTGCTTTGCATGCTTTGTATGCTGACGCTTCTAGTGTTGATGGATCTTACTACCATGTGTACTCTAGTTTAGGTGTTTCACCCTTGTGTAGCTTAGCTTCCCCTGCTGCGACAGGCGTAGGACTGCCTAGGTTGCCTAGTCTAGTCGCTGCACCGGCTCCGTCCGCGGCCTCCGCCACTGCGTCGCTGTCCTTCACTCTCGACTCTGGTGCTTCTGCCTGCTTCTTCCGCGACCGTTCCACGCTCACGCCGCTTGCTGCACCTGCTGTTGTCTCTCTCGCTGACCCCTCTGCGGGTCCGGTCGTCGCGCGCAGTTCTACGTCCCTTCCCTGTCCGGCAGTTCCCTCGGGCTCCCTTACTGGCCTCCACGTTCCCTCGTTCTCCAGGAACCTGGTTGGTGTCGGCTGTCTCCAGGACCTCGGCGTCACCACCACGTTCCCCGGGCACGAGCGGTTCGCTGTCTGTTCTGAGGCTGTCTCAGGTTCCCCCCTTGCGACGTTCCCCCGGGACCCGGTGTCCGGTCTGTTTACCCTACACACCGCTTCCCCCCCGGTTGGTGCGTCCTCCCAGGTCGCTGCAGCTTGCTCGTGTCGGTCCCTCACTCACCCGTCCCTTCTCTGGCACCACCGCTTAGGTCACCCTGCTCTCCCGCGTCTGCGTCACATGTCCCAGCACGGTCTTGTCTTAGGTCTCCCCGCGTCGCTCCCTGCCCTTCCTCCCTCGACTGCGCCACCGTGCACGCCTTGCGTCGAGGGTCGGCTCCGCCGTGCTCCTCACTCCTCCTCGCTGCGTCCTGCTACTGCCCCCCTTCAGACCCTGCACTTGGACGTTTGGGGCCCTGCCCCCGTCCCCGGACCGCGCGGTGAGCGCTACTTCCTTGTGCTCGTTGACGACTACACGCGCTACACCACGGTGTTTCCCCTGGAGCGGAAGGCCGACGTGCCCGACGTTCTTCTCCCGTGGGTTGTAGCTGCGCGTCTCCACCGCGGTCTCCCCGTGTTGTGTCTCCACTCCGACCGTGGCGGCGAGTTCGCCTCTGGTCGGCTTGGACAGTTCTGTCGTGCGGAGGGCATCACCCAGTCGTACACCTTGCCGGACTCGCCACAGCAGAATGGGGTTGCTGAGCGCCGCATCGGCTTGGTCATGGAGGTCGCCCGTACCTCCATGATCCATGCCGATGCCCCCCATTTTCTGTGGCCGTTCGCTGTTCGCTACGCGGCTCACCAGCTTAACCTGTGGCCACGCTCCCAGCGGCCGCAGGTTTCGCCGACCCTCCTTTGGACCGGGTCCCCCGGTGACGCGTCTGCGTTCCACGTCTGGGGCTGCCTTGCTCACGTTCGTGCCTCTGGCACGGACAAGCTCACTGCCCGCACTGTCCCCTGTGTCTTCCTCGGTTTCCCCCTGGACTCGTCTGACTGGCTTTTCTACCACCCGCCGTCTCACCGCTTCCTCCACTCTCGTGACGTCACCTTTGACGAGTCCGTCTCCTTCTACCGCCGCTTCCCTCACCGAGGTCTCCCAGTTGCCCCCCCCCTTTTCCTTGCTCCCTCTCCCCCGGTAGCCCCTGCCCCTCTCCCGCCTCGTCCTGCCCCGTCTGGTGTCTCCCACGTCACTCCCCTCCCGTCGGTTGTCCCCGTTGAGGAGTCTGCTGACTCTGGTGGTACCCCCGGTCCGTCCTTGCCGCGTCCCCCTTCCCCAGTGCCTCCGCCCCCACTGTCGCAGTCGCCGACCCCGCTGCCGCCGCCGTCGCCGTCGCCGCCGCAGCCGTCGCCGCTGTCGCCGCCACTGCCGCCGCTGCTCTCGGCCCCTGGGGGTGCTGGTGTGGAGGAGGGTGTTCGTCCTGCGGCTTCTGGGGGTGCCGCTGGTGTTGGAGGGGGTTCTCGCTCTGGGGGTGTTGGTTCTGGGGGTGCTGCTGTTGAGTGTTCTGCCGACGGTCGTTCTGCCTCTGCTGGTCCGAGAGTTCCGGCCCAGCCGTCGTCGCCGCCGCAGCAGCCGTCGCCGCCGGTTTCCGCTCTCCGCCTGCTCGGCCTTCCCTCCCCGGACCGCGCGCCGGTGTCTCCCCCACCGCCTCCTGACCTCCCTGTCTACGGTCCTGTGTTCCCGCCGCCAGACTCGTCTCCGGCCCGTCTTCCTCCTCGTTCCCCTCCTGTGTCTCCTCCGCTGTCCCCTGACCCTACCCCTCCGTCTCACGTTTGGGCTCGCCGTCCCTCCCGTGCCCGTCCCGTCTCTCCTGTCCTGCCCACCCACCCTATGTTGCTCCGTTCCCACTCGTCTCGTCCTCCCCTCCTCCCGTCCCCTCCTCCCTCGTCCCTTGCTGTTGCACCTCCTCCGTTCTCTGACTACCTCCGTGCTGCTCGTCCCCTTGTCCCTCGGGTCCTTGCCTCTCTTGTTACCGACCCTGCTGTTCCTGTCTCGCGCCTTGACGCGCTTGTCGCTGCTGTCGCTGACTTCGCTTCTACCCGCCGCCTTGACTACGCTACCGCTCTGGTCTCTGACCCTGCCCGTCCTCTGTCCGTCGGGGGTGCTCCTGCCCTTGGCAGTGACGTCCTAGAGGACAGGCAGTACGAGCTGGCTTTCCTTTCCGAGGCTGCTCCCCATCTCTGCTCCATGCTGTTAGTCCCTGAGGGTGACCCAGACGCCTTCGACATCCCGACCCCTCGCACCTACGCTGAGGCCACCTCGGGACCTTGGGCCTCTCAGTGGATAGCTGCCATGGAGCAGGAGATGGCATCTTGGAGATCCACCGGCACTTACGTCGACGCAGTTCCCCCGCCTGGGGTGAACGTAGTCGATGGTCGGTGGCTCTTCAAGGTGAAGCGCCCCCCTGGAGAGCCGCCTGTCTTCAAGGCGCGCTACGTGGCCAGAGGTTTCAGTCAGCGCGAGGGGGTTGACTTCTTCCAGACCTTCGCCCCGACCCCGAAGATGACCACTCTTCGGGCGCTGCTACACGTAGCAGCACAGCGTGACTACGAGCTTCACTCTCTCGACTTCTCTACTGCCTTTCTTCAGGGCAGCCTACACGAGCAGGTCTACCTGCGCCGACCACAGGGCTTCACTGGTACCTTCCCTCCTGGGACCCAGTGGCTTCTCAGGCGCCCGGTCTACGGCCTGCGTCAGGCTCCCCGCGAGTGGCACGACACGCTACGTGCCACGTTAGCAGACCTGCAGTTCTTTCCGTCCTCTGCTGACCCTTCACTGTTTGTGCGTTCCGGCCAGACTCCGTTCTACATCCTTGTCTACGTAGACGACCTGGTCTTCGCTACTCCTGACAGGGACGCACTGGCCTCTGTGAAGGCTGAGCTGCTGAAGAGACACACCTGCACTGACCTTGGAGAGCTGCGTCGCTATCTTGGCCTGCAGATCTCTAGGGACAGAGCAGCACGCACCATCACTCTGACCCAGTCACACTTGGTGCGTCAGGTCCTTCAGAGGTTCGGTCTTCAGTTCTCCTCCGCACAGCCCACACCTCTACCCGTAGACCATGGGCTCTCTGCTCCCGTTCCTGAGGAGCCAGTAGAGCCCAGTGGCCCCTACGCAGAGCTGGTGGGTTGCCTCATGTACCTGATGACTTGCACTCGCCCAGATCTCGCATACCCTCTCAGCATCCTGGCTCGCTTTGTGGCTACAGGCAGACACCGACCTCAGCACTGGTCTGCCGCTAAGAGGGTTTTGCGTTATCTTGCTAGTACATCAGGCATGGGGTTAGTGCTAGGAAGACGCAGGCCAGTGGTCCTTACTGGGCACACAGACGCTTCTTGGGCAGACGACGCTGAGACGCTCAGGTCGTCGCAGGGCTACTGTTTCAGCCTTGGTTCGGGTGCTATCTCTTGGAGATCCACTCGCTCGTCGTCTGTGGCTCAGTCTAGCTGTGAGGCTGAGATCTACGCTGGTGCCATGGCGGCACAGGAGCTCCGCTGGCTGACCTTCTTGCTCACAGACTTAGGTGAGCGGCCTAGCTCTGCCCCGGTCCTGTACGCTGACAACAGGGCCATGATACTCCTGTGTCAGGAGCCTCGGCTTGAGGGCAGAGCGAAGCATATCCAGCTGCGGTACTTCCTCCTGCGCGAGCTACAGCAGCGCCGCCAGGCCCGCGTAGTTCACTTGGCCTCAGGTGCCAACACAGCTGATATCTTTACTAAGGCGCTTGCGCCTAAAGATCATCAGCGGCACTGTGTACAGCTTGGTCTTGTTCCTATAGCTGCTCCCCTGTTAGGATCCTGATTGTGTACTCTCTATTATATATGCTTGTCAGACTGGCCTTGTGGCCTTACCTCCAGTGGCTGGACTAGTAGTGCCACCCTGGCTTGCTTCAGTTTTGGTTGTATTCTTGCTGACTGGTCTCCAGACCCCTGCCTCAGTGGTTGGACTAGTAGTGCCGCCCTGAGCTGTTTGCTTCTTGTTTAGTTTCACCCCTTGTCTAGCCTAGGGGGTGTGTCAACTTATACATATTATCTATGTAGAAGTTATAGGCTAGACTGAGGTATGCTTCTAGTGAGTACAACCAACTAGTATTTGTTCTAGGTTTCCACCTCTAGTAATCATTCGTTTCTACGTTAACATCACGGGCATTGCAAATACTACAGTCTTCACAGGCCAAGCAAGTGACTCTGCAGCTGGAAATTTCCCACCTGCTTATTCTTCAATCGGGATGCACCGGGGACTTCGTCCTCTGCACTTGCAACTTCACAGCAACAAGCAACAGCATCAGTAACAGCGGCCTTCAGTGGAATGAGTATCGATGGTTCCAGCTGTGCAAGAGCTGCAGCCGCTCCAAGTTCTAGTTCTTCGTTTGCGTTTTCACCTGCTCAACAACAACAGTTTCAATTTCTTCAGCAACAGCATCAAGCACAACAACAGTTTCAGCAACAACAGCAAAATCAACAGCAACAGCAGTTTCCGCAACAACAACAACAGCAGTTTCCACAACAGCAGTTTCCGCAGCAGTAGACTTCTTTTACTGGACCTGTTTTCCAGGCTCCAAATCTTTTAAGCAATACGCAGATCAAGACAACAATACCTTTTAATGGCGTCGACTTCTACTCCTGGAGTTTCGAGTTCGAGCTCCTCGCGAAGTCCGCTGGATTGTGGCCGTTCTTCAGTGGCGGTTACACGTATCCTGTTACGGGAACACATATGGAACAACAGGGTTTTCTTCATGCTTCACTCAGCGCTTACACCGTCCTGATTCACAATCTGTCGCTGAAAGAGCAGCTTGGTGTACGCTCGCTTCACACCAGTTTGACTCCAGCAGAATCTGCGTGGAAGCATTTGAAGGGATTATACATGGCACAGGACACCATTTACTTGAGTAAGATTCTCTCACAACTTACAACTGTACAGATGCAGGGCAACGAGAACATTTCGGATTACATCAACAGGGCTCGAACACTTCGTGACCAATTGGAAAAGTGTGGCGGATACTTCCCAAAGGACATGTTTGTCACAGTCCTTCTTGCCGGTCTTGGAGCAGAATGGCGGCAGTGTCGATCTCTCCGTCGCATTCAACCGAATCTTTCAGAATCTGAAATTTGTTCAATTCTTCAAGCTGAGCAGGAGGATCTTGACCTGCAAACAGCACGCAACAAAAAGGGGGCAGTTAATATCAGTTTTTATTCAATGCCTGCAAAGTGTTTCAACAAGTTCTTCTATCACTACTGCAAAATGGATGGGCACAGCATCTAATTTTGCGACAAACTTCAAGCTGATAAGAAACGAGGAGCACAGCAGCAGTCGCACCCGTTCAAGCAACCCGTGAAGGAGAATCCACCATCAACAACTCCTGCTACATCAGGAAAACAGGTTTTCAGCTGTGTTACCACAGTTCATGTAACAGATTCAGATTTTGATGATGACAAGGAAGACACGTTCATCGATCAACCTGACAAGGTGGTCTTACCTCATGTCTATGCTAACCTCGCTCGGGTGATTGCAGGACCAAACACTTGGTATCTTGACCGTTGTTGTGGTCAACACATGTGCTCTGCCGAGATGCTTTTCATCATGCATCAGCGTCCTCTTCGTCGTCCAGTACTTGTCACAGCTGCAAACGGACATACAATCATGGCAAGGCCTATCAGTAGCGTCATGCTGGATTCTGTTCACACAGGTTTCTCCTTACATGTTACCAATGTCCTCATCATTGCTGAACTTGGTTTTAATCTTCTTTCGACGGCTCAACTTCTGCGACATAAAATCAGGACACAAGGAAATTGTGAGACCATGGACCAGGAAATTTCTCACAACGATACAAATACTTACATCGGAAGAGCTGCCACACAGTATGGAGTCTCCGTTCTTCAATTCGAATCGCAGGGCACTTCTGGAGATTCTGACAAAGTGTTATCTCTTGGACCTTGGCATCATTCTGAAGAAACTGATTTTCAAAATGTTGACATAGACTTCCGTGCAACTGCAGTTCCAACAGGATCTCGTACAGCAGCTGGAGTTATAACGGCTCTTGATTCCTGGCCAACAAACACAGCCGACGAAGATACATCAGCATGGTGGACCTTAGCACAACTTACCGACAAAACTGATGCACCTTGGGGGCTCAGCAGCAGCAGTGAAGCAGATGAAGCAGAGTAGCAGTGAAGCAGGTACAGGGTTTCTTATCGGTCAACCTGCAAATGATACAACAGACACAAAAATTGAAGACGGCAAGTTAGTTCTTCAACCAGCAGAAGTTCTCCATGTGGAACGTAAAACCATAAAATTACCTCTTACTCGCTTCGTTCCTGGAGAAGTCGACAACTCACCAGCAATTTCTTCTTTCATCATTTCTTCATTTTATACTAACGCCGATTTTTATCTGCGATCAACAGGACACAAAGCAACATAAGATGTTTGGCATCAACGGTTAGGTCATCCCTCTTCTGGGATTCTTAATCATACTATACGATCTTTGGTTCTTGATAAAAAATAGCCTACTCTTACCAGATGGAACTGAGCTGAATTCGTCTTCACGACCCGCAGTCTGCCCAACTTGCGTCACTGCTAATCTTCATCACGAACCATTTCCAAGTCATTTTCCAGGGTCAACGCGTTACAAACTCATACATAAAGTTTACAGCGACATCCTTAACTTACCTGAAGCCGGACCTAAGGGGGAGCTCTATATGATATCTTTTGTTGAAGCTTCTACGCGATATGTTTGGACAGTTAACATACCGGCTCGTCATATGGCTCACTCCACCTTCGTCGCGTGGCTTGCGGTGGCTGAAAGAGAATCGGGGGAAAAATTACAAGAGTTTCAGAGTGACGGAGCAGGAGAGTACACGAACACAAACTTCATCGACTACCTTCAAACCCTTGGCATCAAGCGTCAAACTTCCCTGCCACATCAACATCAACAGATGGGGGTAGCAGAAAGGATGAACAGGACGTTACAAGAGAAGATGCGGGTTTTGCTGACGCATGCAGCACTACCACCTTATTTTTGGACTTACGCTTTGTGTGAGAGTACGACTCCGTTACACCACTTGGCCTTTTCCATATTTCATCTTCATTTCATTCCTCTTTTTATCTCATCTCCTTTTGCCTCATATTCCCCATTTTCCATTATCCTTTGGTTTCTTCCCTTATTATAATTATATCACCGACCAAGCATGGAATGTTCTAGACATGCTATCTAGCGTAATCCTGTCGTAATCTCTTAAAGCCAATAGCCTTGCGTGGCTATACGCAGGGTGATTCTATCTTCTAGAAGGGTCTATTCCTTTAGATAGGATAAACCTGGTTACTTGATGTACTCTGGAAGTATAAAAGCGCCTTGTACTGATCGATAGTGCAACCTTTCCTCGACACATTCGATCCTGTGACACTTGGTAATCAGAGCTTTTCTCACTCGACCGCGCTCAGCTAAGCAGCAGCAGCGGGGATCCTGCCTCGAAAAAACGCCGGGGGCGACCAATTCGACGCCGATTCTGGTAAGCACCAGCTCCGCGATTTTCGAATTACCCCCTCCGTGCGTGTTTTGAACAGGATGGCAACCTTCGACAACGCCGAGGTTACCCAGCAGCTCTTCGCGCGCATCGCAGCCCTTCAGGAGGAAATGCGAGCGGATCGCGAAGCGTGGCGAAACCAGTTCGAGCGAGTAACTCGACTCGCCGGAGCGCAGCACGAGACGACAACGGCGACGACGCAGCAGTCGCAGCAGTTTCTCGAGGCTCCGAAACCGCGCCCACCTGAGCCGTTCGATCCGAGCGATCGAAACTCCGACGCCCGCAGATGGATCGCCGGGATGGAGATCTACTTCGCAGCCGTCGGATGGAGCTCGCCAGTCTGGGACGGTCAACGCGTACGACTCGCGGCGACACTAATGCGAGGGCCGGCACTCGAGTGGATTGGCGGCAACAGCACCTTCATCCACGGTGAAGCCACGTGGCAGCAGTTCCGCGCCGACCTGCTGAAGCGATTCGAGCCGATAAATTCGAGTTTTCTTGCCCGCGAAAAAATTCATCGTCATCGACAGTTCGGGAGTGTATCACAGTACACGCAGCAGATGGAAGAATTTTATAACCGCATTCCCGACCTGACCGAAGGGGAAAAAGTGCAATCGTACCTCGCAGGGCTGAAGACCGAAGTCAAACGACAGGTGGCAGCGTCAAACTACGCGAGCTACAGTGACGTCGTTTCGGCCGCGGAGCGCTTCGACATGGTCAGCGCCGGAACACGACGGACGCACGTCGGCAGTACGCGACAGGGCGACCGCTCGTCTCACCCCACGTTCGCCGACCCGATGGAAGTCGACAGATTCGAGGGGCGGCCACGTCCGAAAAACACCAACTACACGTGTGATTTTTGCGGGGTGCCGGGCCACCGAATCTTCGACTGCAACAAAATGAAGGCCGCACGCGCAGAGTATCGGGCACGCAACAGTGGCGGAAATCTTCCGGCCAATCAGAAGACAAAAAACGGGAGTCGCCAGTGATTGCGGATCTAGCTGGCGAAAATAAAAAGATCCGGAAACGGCCGCGGGATTCCGAGAAAATCAACTTCGACGAAGCTGATTCGACGCGAGCAGGAGGAAATGATGGGGGAAAATCTCCACCCCACGACCAGTCTTCGCCAGGGAAATTCGCCGAGGAAAAATCAGACTCCGCGAAAAAAGACTCTGCCGAGACGGGGAAACTCCTTGAAGACCCAAGAAATTATAAGAATTCGTTAAAGCTATCATATAAAGATGCTTTAATGAAAACTTATGATTTTCGAGGAGCTAGAGCCTTGGAGAAATTTCGGGAGGGACTCCAAAAGAAGCAGACAGCTGTGGAGATTATACCGGTACCGGACAACTTGGGGACCAAATTAAGGAGTGTGGAAAGAAGCCGACCTTTCCACGGAGTCAACGTCCTCTCCCGACACCAGCCCACAACGACTACCCGCTCCCCAGGGAAGACGTCGGTGGAGCTGAAGCAGCTCAAGAGGAAGCTGGGGGTCTACAAGAAGCTGCAAAAACCCCGAACTCCCTCTACGGATGCATCCAGTTCTTCGGCATCAACGACACGCACAGTCGTCAAGGAAACTCCGGGCCCTGGAGAAGAGCCGTTCTCCAAGCAGCCTCGGCCAGCTGCTAGCTCAGGAGCAGATAGCAACAAAAAGGTGTGTACGGATTATTGGGATGTACCCTACGACCCCATTAATGAGACTATCTTTGGGTACTCTGAGCAACGCCCGCCTCTCGTGCTCGAGGTCATCTGCAAAGGACGACGCCTCCAAGCACTCGTGGACAGCGGAGCGTCACACACCGTCTGCGACAAGGCAATAATCGACCGACTTCGAGAAGAGTACAAGCCTTCAAAATTCTCTGCAACGATGGTGGATGGCAGCAAGTTACCAGTACACGGCGAAGCAGTGCTACACCTACAAATTGGACCACTGCGCTGGAGACCTGCACTCCCCATCACCAACATCAAAGGGCTTGACTTGATCTTCGGGCGAGACTTCCTGAAAAAATTCAACCCCGAGATCAACTGGGTGAACCGCACCGCAAGCATCTACAACAATGGACGGAGAGTACAGCTACCCAACTAGGACGATACTGGAGATATCCCAGTGGAGACACTCGCACGATTCGAGAAGGACGTGAAGCGGACCGACACCGGGTTCCTGGCGATAGCAACAGAGGTGGAGAATGACGGAGAGAAAGCCTCGGAAACTCCAGAAACAATCAAGGAATTATTGAAGGAGTTCCAAGACATCCTTCCTGACGATCTTCCGAACGAGCTACCGCCATACCGAACGCATCAACACGAGATCGTGGAGGAACCGGGTTCGAAACCGACCTTCCGAGCACCATATCGGCTCAGCCCTACGGAGCTGACTGACATGAAAAAACAGATCGAATATCTTCTAGCCAAAGGACTCATCCGGCCATCTACTTCACCGTACGGTGCCCCAGTACTCTTCACACCGAAACCGGACGGAAGCCTGCGCATGTGCATCGACTACCGAGCTCTTAACAAGCAGACCATCAAGAATAAATATCCGATACTGCGAATCGATGACCTGCTTGACCAGCTTCGGGGAGCTACGGTATTTTCCAAACTGGATCTGCGGTCCGGATACTGGCAGATACGGATGGCGGACAACTCTATCCACAAAACTGCTTTCCGAACTCGGTACGGATCGTACGAGTATCTGGTAATGCCGTTCGGACTCACCAACGCACCGGCAACGTTCCAAGCCGAAATGAACCACATTCTACGACCACTTCTGGACGAGTGCGTGGTGGTGTACCTGGACGACATTCTCATCTACTCGCGCGACATGAAGCAGCACGTCGAACACCTACGACGCGTCTTCGAAATTCTTCGACGAGAACGATTCTACGTCAAACTGTCCAAGAGCGAATTCGCCCTAGAAAAGGTCCAATTTCTAGGACACATGGTGAGCGCTCAAGGAGTTCACGTCGACCCCAAGAAAATCGAAGCCGTACGTACGTGGAAGACACCCGAGAACGTGAAGGAGTTGCAGCAGTTCCTAGGCTTCGCTAATTACTACAACAGGTTCGTGCCACAGTATGCGAAACTCGCGGCACCACTCACGAATCTGTTGAAGAAGAACATGCCCTACAAATGGGAGACGAAGCACCAGGAAGCCGTGGAGCAGCTGAAACAAGCACTAACATCCGCACCGGTGCTCATCTTGCCAGATCCCGAACGTGACTACGTCATTGAAGCAGATGCCAGTGATCAGGCCGTGGGTGCAGTCTTGATGCAAGACCAAGGGAATGGACTGCAACCCATTGCCTACCTCAGCAAGAAACTGCACGGGGCAGAACTCAACTACCCGATACACGACAAAGAGGCTCTTGCTATCATCATCGCCTTCAAAGCGTGGAGATGCTATCTCGAAGGACGAAGAACAACCGTCTACACCGACCACTGCAGCCTGAAATATTTGAAGACACAACCCAACCTTTCCAGGCGGCAGGTCCGGTGCATCGACTTCCTCGAGACACACTTCCACTACGACATCGTGTACAAGCCCGGCCACAAGAACAAAGCAGACGCGCTCAGCCGGCCTGCACACGTTGCCGCGATTCAGATCGAAGGGATGAATCCACTACTCAAGGGACTCTTCACACACGGGTACGCCATCGACCCCGAAATTCCCTTGGCAGAAAAGCGACATCTGCTACAGTGGGACAGTGACATCGCGTACCGGAAGGGATCCACAAAAATCTGGGTACCCAATTACCCTCCTTTGCGCCAGTTACTACTCGAAGAATACCACGACGTCCTCTACGCCGGACACTTCGGTAGCAACAAGACGCTGACCGGTATCGCCAAACACTACTACTGGCCCCATATGGCAGACGACGTCCAGAAATTCGTCACCTCGTGTGATACATGTCAGCGGATGAAGAGCAGCAAGCAGAAAAAGGCGGGACTACTGCAGCCTCTTCCTGTCCCAGAACAACCATGGCAAGTGGTTAGCCTAGACTTCATCACCGGGTTACCACCTACCTCCAGCGGTCATGACGCCATCCTTGTCGTCATTGACAAGTTCTCCAAAATGGGACACTTCATCCCGACACACACGACGGCACGCACCGAGGAGACAGCACAGCTCTTCGTTCGTCACATCATCTCACAGCATGGCATCCCAACTACACTCATCTCCGACCGAGACCCCAAGTTCACTAGCAAGTTCTGGAAGGAACTTATGTCTCTGCTCGGCACCAAACTCGCCATGTCATCCGCATACCATCCGCAGACAGACGGACAGACCGAGCGCCTCAACCAAATTGTTGAGCAACTCCTCCGAGCAGCCTGCAAGGACGACATCTCCAAATGGGACTTGCACCTACCCGTCCTGGAGTTTGCCTACAACAACGCTACACACGCCGCTACGGGACAGACGCCGTTCTTCCTCTGCTACGGACGCCACCCACTCACACCACAGAAACCGACAACACCAGCAACAGTCCAACCTGCACACGACTTCATCACAACCATGCATCAGCTTTGGGATCGGACCCATAAGCGCCTCCTTGACATTCAACAGCAACAGAAGCGCCAGACCGATCGCCATCGCAACGACCACACCATTTCCGTGGGAGACCAGGTTCTCCTTGACACCCGCAACCTGGACATCAGCCATCTCCCATCTAAACTTCGACCTCGCTTCTGCAGGCCTTTTCTCGTTGAAGCACAGGTCACTCCTGTTACCTTCCGCTTACGCCTACCAGCTACCTGGAAGATTCACAACGCCTTCCATGTCCAACTTCTGAAGCCCTATCGAGATCCTAATACGATCTTCGTCGGACGCCAACCGCCGCCGCCGCCACCCGTCCTCGTCCAAAATGAACCCGAGTACGAGGTCGAGTCCGTGCTTGCACACCGCCGTCGTCGGAATGGCACCGTGGAGCTTCTTATTCGTTGGAAGGGCTATGATCCTTCTGAGGACAGCTGGGTCTCTGAGACCGACATGGGTAACGCCCGTCGTCCTCTGCATGACTACCTTGTCAAGCAGGGTGTTACTTCTACCACCCAGCTTTGAGGGGGGGAAGTGTAAGAGTACGACTCCGTTACACCACTTGGCCTTTTCCATATTTCATCTTCATTTCATTCCTCTTTTTATCTCATCTCCTTTTGCCTCATATTCCCCATTTTCCATTATCCTTTGGTTTCTTCCCTTATTATAATTATATCACCGACCAAGCATGGAATGTTCTAGACACGCTATCTAGCGTAATCCTGTCGTAATCTCTTAAAGCCAATAGCATCGCGTGGCTATACGCAGGGTGATTCTATCTTCTAGAAGGGTCTATTCCTTTAGATAGGATAAACCTGGTTACTTGATGTACTCTGGAAGTATAAAAGCGCCTTGTACTGATCGATAGTGCAACCTTTCCTCGACACATTCGATCCTGTGACACTTTGGACCATGAAGTTGTTCTACACAACTTGCTGTCAACGACTTCTCTTCCGCTATTTTCCTCGCCACATTTGCAGTGGACAAAAACAGTTGGCAACACACAAAAAATACGAGTTTTTGGGTGTATCGTCCAATAACGACCTCCAACTGCAGCACTGGGAAAAAAATCAGAACGGGCTAAGTGGGGAATCCATCTTGGAATAGAGAAGCAGCCCGTGATGGATTTTTCGTACGAGTCAAATCGTACCAGCCCGTGATTGTCTTTTCTATGAAAGACTTACCTTACCTATTTTTTGTGCTCACCAGGCCGCAGCAGCCAATCGTGCCAGACTGTTTGAAGGCTCGCGTGCGTTTGCTACCGACGAGGCCGAAGCAGATGTACTGGATGAGGACGTCGCCAAGTCATCCGAAGCTGCCACCGATTTCCCCGTGCCAACCACGTCAGCAGGAACTGCTGAATTTATCCCAGTCAGCGAAGCAGACTCAGAGGATGTGCGCAATGTGGTTCTTGATTACGAACGCTATCGTCAGCAGCAGCCTATGCCAGCTGTCTCCGAAGCAGCCATCCGTGCAACACCTGAAGAAGTTGGGGGGGAACAGGGGTCAGAACACAACGTCTTCGGTGTCAACTCAAATCGTCCCCGTTTTACATAAACTGGATTACAGGTATTGGGACTCGCAGTAGCAGTACAGTCAAACAGCAGTTGGATTCTGGAGCCGAAAACAGTGCGTCAAGCCTTGATAAGTCAACACAGGGAAAAATGGCACGAAGCCATGGACCGAGAATTAGCAGCTCTGGAAAAGAGAGGCACCTGAGATTTAATCCCGCTGAAAGATAGAAAGGGGAGTAAAGTGCTTACCGGGAAATGGGTTTTCCGTGTGAAAACAAACGCCGACGGATCCTTTGAAAAGTTCAAGGCGCGATGGGTCGTCCGCAGCTTCGAGCAAACATTTGGACTCGACTACGAATTAAATTTCGCTCCCCTCAGCCGACACCCTAGTGTCAGAATTCTCCTCTGCCTCGCAGCCTACCGGAATTTCAGACTTCGACAAATCGACGTCGCAAATGCATTTTTATATGTACACGTCGACGCTTTAATTATGGTTGAGTACCCGCATTCCTACGAAACTAATCCTCCTAGCGTGTGTCATCTCAGAAAGTCTCTCTACGGCATCAAACAGGCTCCACGAATGTGGCAACAGTATCTACATCGTCAGCTGTTAACTGCCGGGTTTCGTCAGCTTCCACACGACCAAGGAATGTACCTGCTTACCGACGGTACTGACTACATTCTGCTCGTCGCCTATGTCGACGATTTACTTTACATTAGCACCACTGATTCACTCGCCACTGCCTTCGAACAGAGCCTTCAACAACATCTACAGATTACTGCAACTCCCACGGTCACACAGTTTCTCGGCCTAAATATCCATCGAACAGCAACTGCTATTCATCTAACAGCTTCCAAGTACGCAGCTACACTAGCCGAACGATTCAATCTTACACCTTCTACTATCACCAATCCTTACCGATCTCTACCGACGAACTATCAACCGGATACTACTCCACTCGATAACGCAGAACTACAGGTTTATCAGCAGCAACTGGGTTGTCTTCTATTCGCAGTTGTCACTTGTCGTCCAGATCTCTCCTATGCAGCTAGCCAGGTCGCGCAATTTCTGCGTCGACCTGAGGGGGAGAATCGGATGGATCTACTTCGCGCTTTACAATACTTTGGTTTGACACCTGAAGTCGGTCTTACATATCAAGTCGCTACTACTAAAACCTTATATCTTAACGGGTACGTCGATGCTGATCATGCAGCAGATACTACTAATCATCGATCACGTACCGGCTTCATCTATCGGCTTGAACCTATTGGGACTATCTCGTGGAATTCTAGAAAGCAAGAGCTAGTAGGTCTGTCATCCGCTGAAGCCAAGTTTATAGCTGCCTGCACAGCTACTCGCAAAGGTCTCTATCTACAAGAGCTACTGGAGGAAGCGAAATTAACGATAAGTACACAGTTCATCGTGCAGTGCGACAACCAAAATGCAATCAGAATTGCGCATAAACCTGGTTTCGCCAACAGGACGAAACATATTTCGTTGCGATACTTCTTCGTCAAAGATGAAGTCGAGAAGGGGAGAATGCGATTGGTCTACTGTTCAACCAATGAAATGGCTGCAGATTTTCTCACCAAGAAGCTGACACGTCATAAGTTCCAATTCCAAAAAGAGCTTTGCAGAATTATCAAGAAGTGTCACTATCGGACTTCCAGAAATGAAGGGGAGTGTTGCGATAAGATCATACTTAAGAATTTATGTAAGTAGTTCCGATAGATATTATCGAGTTACACTTTATTTAGCATCCGTAGAATGACGTCAGCAAATGGCGCTCATTGTTAGAAGGCTAGCTTAGCTAGGAAGCTAGGAAAGGCATGAGGTTTAGCTAGGAGGAGCCATGAAGTGGCGTGAGGTTTAGGAAGGAGAAAAGTTGAGGAGAGAAAAGAGAGATGGAATAGAAAGAGAGAGGCATACAAGGAGGGGATTGTACCCTCTACAGTAAAGTTTGATAACCTACCAAGCCTAACAATTATATAACTCAATATATAATTTAACACACCCCCTAGGCTTGGTAGTCTCAAGCCCACACACACCCCCACACCCCCTAACCTAGCACCCCCATTCCAGCCACAGTGACAGCGACACTAGCTCGGTCGACCCCTCGGCGCGTAAGGCGGCGACGTCGACCGCAGCGGCTGCGGCGGCGACGGCGGCAGCGGCGGCAGCGGCGGCAGTGTCGACAGCGGCGACGACGGCGGCGTGCGGCTGCGTGGCCCCGACGCAAGCGGCGACAGCGGCGACGGCGGCGGCTTCGACAACAGCGGCGGCGGCGGCAGCGCCAGCACCTCTCGGTGACGTGGCCAGGCCCCGCGACGGTGGGACGGCCGGCGGGAGTCAGCCGTCGTCTGCGGAAAGGAAGAGGACACAGGGGAAGGAAGGGGGGGGGGGGGCGGGGGAGGGGGGCGCCATAGGCTGGCATGCGGGCGGCCGGTCTAGCGGTGCCACAGGCGTCGCGCGGCCGGCTGCAGCCCGACGACGCCGTCACAGAGCGGCGTCGACGCCGCGGCGGGACGTCGACGCTGCGACAGCAGCACGACGGCCCGACACCACGGCAGCGCGTCGAGACGGCCGCGGCACGACGCGGCCAGCGGCATCACGACGCCGCAACTGCAGCAAAGCGCGGCCGCCATGGTTGCGCGAGCGAACAAGGGTGAGGAGTACGTGGCGAAAGCATGAGGAGGCGGTCCAGCAGGGAGGACCTCCTGCTCTGATAGGATGTTAGAAAGCTAGCTTAGCTAGGAAGCTAGGAAAGGCATGAGGTTTAGCTAGGAGGAGCCATGAAGTGGCGTAAGGTTTAGGAAGGAGAAAAGTTGAGGAGAGAAAAGAGAGATGGAATAGAAAGAGAGAGACATACAAAGAGGGGATTGTACCATCTGCAGTAAAGTCCGGTAACCTACCAAGCCTAACAATTATATAACTCAATATATAATTTAACACTCGTCTGGATGATTACGTCAGCAAGCCGTTTCAGTCACGCGAACAGCCGCGCTCTTTTCAGTAGCGGTTAGAGCGCATAGCACAAATAGCTCGAACATGTACATCACCGAATAGGTACTTCTAGCAAATATAAAAGTAGCTTGTACAACTTCAAATACTAACTTGTTCTTCAGTAAATTCTTGTCAACACTTAAAGCCCGTGGCTATAATAGCAATCAAGAGGGCTGTTTAATTTGCTCTTGAACTTGGCACATGACTTGATCTTTAGAGTAAACGAGACAGAATAAAAACATTTCGTTTTGCAAAGCAGAATCTGACCGTGGCGGTTTGGCGACAGTTTTTGCACGAAACCATTCGGTGAACAGTGCCATACGCGTCGTGCGACCGAATTCGTGGTTCCGTGAACAGTGAAAATGCGAGAAGAACAGTATTTTTTTTGGGAACAGTAGCTGATTCTGGAATTGCAGACCTGGAAATCACTTGAATTCCCCAGTCAAAAAGCGCCTGTATTTCCTCGTCGCAAGCTGCTCGCCCAAACCCGTCGTAGAAACTCCGTGCGATGTACACAATGTTTTTACGCAATTCGCATCCAAATGATCGTGTCGCAACAAACAGCAAAACGCATTCTTTCGCCATTCCTCCAATCAGCAAGCTCGACCAGAATTTGTTTCGACGCACTTTTCTTGTTCATGCTTGAACTCAAAGCTGCCTTCCATTCTATACTTAGACGGATTTCAAAGCACCAAATTCAAGTGGTTTCCAGGTCTGCTATTTTAGCCACGGGCTTTAACAAGTTCTAAGACTTCCGCTGTCTTACCAGTCTACCATTCCAGCAAAGATCCTTGGTTAAAGTCTTGAAGTATTGCAAGGCTGTAAACACTGATTCTGGTGTTATAACTGGTTAATAGTGGATGTTACTGAAGGTATCTCCAGTATTACTTTCTACTTCAAGTACTTGTGTCTGCAGATTCTATACTTAGTCTCCTATACCACCTTTCACATTCTTTCATTTAAAACGTCACCTCCACAGTGAGGCCTCATATTTGGACTTGTACGATATTGTTTCATTTTGCAGTTTCGGATCCCTAAAGCCCAAAAACAAATGCAGTTTCGGAATTATAACGATGTGATAATTAAAAGAAAACTGGAACTTAATCCTGGCCTGGGTAGACGTCTTTTACAGCGGATTCATCTATGGCGGCTGCTGACACTATGGGGGCAGCTTCCATCTATCTTCAGTTCTCAAGCCGCTGCTATCAACCGTTTTCAGTGACGCGTTGCTAGCACCAACCGGCATGTTTAGCCGTCACAGAATGCAATGGCCAGTAACGTCACAAGAGGTAGTCAGTCACATCACCGAAAGGAAGCGCCTCGACTCAGGGCGTCAGGTTTCAAACCTCCAAACAGAGCCGTCCGTCAGATGAGACTGCTTGTTGTGCGCCTCCCACGGTGAATCATCGGAACAGAACGTTTTGCCCAATCGCGTCCGTCAGTCGAGCTCACTGCCTCTGCCCGATCCTGTCGTTCCGTCAGTTTCCTGCCCGTCCATCCAAGCCAGCCCAACTACTTGTGAGCACCTGCTCAACTTCCTTCCCCCCCCCCCACTTCCTCGCCATCTGTAACATCGTCACCGCACACCACACGCGTTGTACACGCTGCGCATCCTAAACCGTCCGATTGACTGCTAGCCTAGATTCGAACGGAATCCCTCCGCCAAGAAGCTGGTGGACGACATTGCCTGGCTACACCTAACCCGCGGTAATATTACACCTAGTATTTTCACACTATATGATGTCGCGTAGTGGCGCGGTCAAGCTTCAACAGTTCAGGGCGCACTTAAATGGGCGGCCACAAGCCCGTAGGAGAAAGAGCCACCTGAATAGGCTCGGAATTGGTGACGACCTATCCATTTTTGTGGCTCTGCGCACAGGAGCACGTCATTAGGGGGGGGGGAGAAACGAGACTCGCTTCTAGAAGCAACGACAGAATTGTAGAGCTGCCACATCGGAGTTTGACAAATTCAAATGAAATCGGCAGCATCCTTTCTAATTGGCTCGAGCAAAATACACCCAATGAACGCACAAAATTGAGGGACCGGGCCGCACAGCAAAATAATAGCACATCCAAGAGGAATCCTAGACTTTGAAATTGAGACACGATACTGAATGTGTTTACAAATTCCCGAAGAGGAATTCCCCGCGCGACATGCAATCACAACACAAAGGCAACACGAAATTAGCGACATGAAATTCCAAGCCAGCACGACATTTCGATCAGGGGAGCCTCGGTTGGGTGAGTTAGCGTTGTCAGGCTCGGGTTGCGACAGCGTGGCACCTTTTTCGGTTCGGTGGATTACCCCTGTGAAGATACTGGGGCGTTTCGCGCCCCAGTAATTTCACACCTTCAGGATACGCCAAGACTTCGCTATCCATTTCCAGGGTGCAAATTACCGCGTATTAGGTGTATTTTCGACACCGACCTTCTTGCTCTCCCCGCGTTCTCTACCTCTCCCCGAGTTTCTTGCGTGTCCTACTTCTAGTCTGAAGTCAGAGACAGTCTTGCCCTAATTTCACTCACCAAGAATCTGCACCGCTAACTGTTGTGGTCAGCCGACCTAGGCCCTCCCCATCGCTCTTCGCTCGTCCCCTGGAACGTGCCACCGTCTCTTCACGCCGTCTCTGCAGTACGCGTAGTCTTCTCCATCCGCCAATTTCGCTCGCTTCACGCATCGCCGCTTCTTAGTGTCCCGTCGCTTTGGTCCGTCGATCCGATAGACTCAATTCGACGAGAAACAACCAGCGACCATCAGCTAGTTGCTGATCAACGATCAAAGATCGACGGCCGCCGCAATGGCTCCCGCCCTCGACATCGCCGCCACTGCCAACGCCACGTCCGTCGCTCCCGGCGCCTCGTCAGAGGCATGGGAGGAGGTCATGCGCGAACAGCTCGCCACGTGGTTCGACGACCCGGACTTCATCGACGAGGTTCCGTCAATGACGGTTTCCGTCGGAGATAACGCTCTCTGTCAGCTCGACGGCGTCGCGACCGTCGCGCTTCCGCCCGACTCGGTCTTTTCCGTCGTGTGCGACCCGCACAACCGGCGCGTGTTCAAGAACATAAAATCCGTCAAGAACGAGCGCGTCGTGAGTGACTGTAACGGGGTGAAGGAGCTCGAGATGGACATGGTCTTCGCGTTCCAGCTGCCTTTCTTTACAGGCACGTTCGACGCGCAGGTGCGCATGGTGCACGACCGCCCGAACCGCAAGATGACCTTCGCGCTAACGCACCCCGGCTTTATGAAGAAATTCGAGGGGTACTGGCAGGTCGAGCCGCTCCTCGTCCCCGCCTCCTCCGCCACCTCCCCCTTCCCCACCTCCCTCGCCTCTATCTCTTCCACCTCCGCCCCCTGCTCCCCCAATTTCACCTCCGCGCCGCAATCCCCCATCTCGGATTCTTTTCCTTCGGGCAGCCCGGATGATGATGATGATGCCGATTGGCCTGGCAGCGCCAGCAGCAGCCCGGACCGCCTGCCCGGCTCCGCGGACCCTCCCGCAGATGGCGCCGCGATCGGCGCGGGCGTGCGCGTGGCGTCGCGGCTGGTGCTGCATCAGGTGGTGCAGCCGTCGCTGGCGCCGCCCGGGATTTTCAAGCGGTGCATCCACACGATTCTGCAGATGGCGACGCGAACCGTGCTGGTGGTGTTCCAGCATGAAGCCGCGCGGATTCGGAGCAGCAGGGGGAAGGCGGAGGCGGAGGAGGGGGAGGGGGAGAAGGGCGGGAGGTGGGGCGCGCTGTTTCTCCACAGAGAGGCGTTTGGGATCAAGAAAAACGGGGCTGGGCTGGGGAAGGTGGGCCTGGGGAAGGTTGGTCTTGGGAAGCTGGGTCACGACATGAAGGGAGCAGCGCATCGGAAGTAGTAATAGGAGGGCGTTGGTTATGGAAGGCAATATGGGTTGATGTTTTCTAGAGTTTAGTGCAGTACAGTGGAAGCCGCATACTACCACAGTAAACCAAAACAGACTATTCATCGCTACTTTGAGGGTGTAGTGTGCCGCATTGTTGTATGGTGCTAAGGCATGGCATGGACAGCATGGTTGGTTGTGATTTTGAAGCAGGTATTACACTGCAGCAGGTTTACAACAATGCGGCCCTTAGGCATGGTTCTGACACCAGCAGCAGCAGCAGCAGCATTGGTAATACGTGCAGAAAATGAAGGTCGGTGCCACATGCAGAGGAGGCGTCTGCTGTTGTCAGCAACATGCTTTAGAGTCTTGGGAAATGTATGTTTAATGGATGCCTTTGATCCGGGGTTTGATCATTCTGGTAATCTGAGTTTTGCGTTACAGTATTATTGTCTATGTATGGTAGTACACAAATCTGGTGTGTTTCCACAAAACTTTTCACTAACCAATTTCCAAGTACCTATCCTGCAAGGTGTATTCTGACAGAACAACAGGTTGTGGCGCACACCATACGGTGTGGTATGCTACCATGGCACCATGCCCATCGCTCACCCAGCATAAACAGCCGTGAAGGTCCCACACAGCAATACAGGTGGAATGAGCATCAAAACGTCCCGAGCACTGAGAGATTCGAACTCTCGCGGGCAGAGCCCATGTACTTAGCAGGCACACGCCTTAACCACTCGGCCAAATGCTCATGCTGCAATATAGTGCAAACTGGTGACTTCTTTAGAATGTGCAATTAAGTTGGCAAAAATGGGTGCAAATCAACCTGCAACCGAACGGATTGTGACCTAAAAGCATAGGGGGTTAGTTTCGGGCCATGCACCACCAGGGCTTCGGTTTTGGTGAAGAAACTTCCTATTTCCATCGGTTAGATACGTAGGTGCCACGAAGCCGCACTGGCCCAATGCTCGGCACAGCACAGCACCGCACATCACCACACTGCACCAGCCGCCAGCTATTTTTGGCAGCCGAGGCACAGCAAGGTACCCACCACAGGGCATGGCCAACCTTCCTTGGAGCCACAGTCTCACACCGGTAATGCAATCACTCACTACCAGTTCCAGCGCATGGTTCACCTGCCTCGGATTGTGAGCACATGCCTCAAAATGTGAGCACATGCCCCAGATTGTGTAGCCTGCTTGAGTTAGCTGGCCATGCGAAGCTGCATGGAGAGAGCAGGGCCACAGGAAGGTAAGGGAGATGCCGGGGGGGAGAAGGAGAAGGGACGGGGGGGGGGGGGGGAGAGGAGAAGGGGGGAGGAAGGGGGGGATTAACAAGAGAAAGGTCAGGAGAATTGCAGCAGGACTGAGCGGAGCTGGCAAGAATGAAGCAGTAGCAGCACGAAAGGAGCATGAAATTCCATTGGCACACAAGTTCGTTCACGGGAGCACAAGACTCTAAAGACTCTCAAGACTCCAAAGACTCTCAAGACTCTAAAGACTCTCAAGACTCTCAGAACGCTCAAGACCTTCAAGAATCTCAAGGCTTCCATGACTCTTGATGGTTCTCACAAGGGTCTCACCCTTGATGGTTTCTTTGCCTTGCTTCTCTCAAGAGCCGCGCCCTCTGCAGGGTTCCCTGCTGCTCCTCCCAATCCTCTCTCCCCCCTTTCTCCCCTCTCTCCTCGTTCACTTCCTTCTGTCACTGGAGCTGCCTCGCCTCTTGCTCCTACTCCCCCTACTGCCCCTCCCCCCACCCCACTTGCCCCCCCCAGTGTAACCCCTGTATCTGAAACCACTGACCCTCTACCGTTACCCCCTGAACCCATATCCCCCCTCGTCCTTCCCCTGCCTCCCCCCCGCCCCACTTTATCCCCTCCCCCTCCCCCCCCTCTCACACCACCCCCCTTGCCTCTTCCTCTCCCCTTCCCACTCCCTTTCCTCCTCCCTTGCTCCTCCGCTTCTGCTGCCGCCGCTGCTGCTTCTGCTGCTGCTGCCACGGCTGCAGCCGCAGCCAAAGCGGCAAAGGAATTGGCAGCGGCAGCAGCAGCAGGGGGGAGCACAGAGTACGGCTCCCCTTCGGGGGGAACAACCCACTGGGGTAGGAGAGGAGGGAGGAGGCGAGGAGGGAGTCGAGCAACGCCGCCACTGCTGGCACGGGTACCAGGTCTAGTGCTTGCTGCTACTCCATCCCCACCACCAACGCCAACCCCCCTACCAGCACCCCCACCACCACTACCGCCACCGCCATCGCCAGCAGCAGCAGCAGCAGCAGCAGCGGCGGCGGCGGCTGCACCAGGGAGAAGGAAAGCTGCTGCTGCTGCAGCTGGGTCAATGGGTGACGAGAGGAATTGCCCGCCGGGGGCAGGAGGGATGAAGATGGAGGATGGGTGGATGGAAGGGGTGGAGGTGGGGAGGTTGGGGGTGCGAGAGCGGGAGGAGGGGGGTCTAGTGCTGTGACGCGAGGAAGGGGTGGAGGGGGCGGAGGAGGAGAGGGAGGCGTGGGGGGGTTGGCGGGATTTGGGAGGGAGGTCTTTGAGGATGAAGAGAACCATCGCTGAGGGGACTGTTTCGCCTGGCGAGGGGAGGAGGAGGAAGGAGAGAGGCGTCAGGAAGCAGAATGAGAAAGGCGGAGAACATGGGAGGGCGGCAGGGGAAAGATGGCGACAGGGAGGTCCTTGAGAATGAGAGGAGCATTGCTGAGGGGACTGCTTCGTTTGGACAGGCCGGGGGGGTAGTGAGAGGGGCAGGCACAAGCAAGGGCAGCACTTGAATCGAGCGAGGGGGCCATGGGAGGGGGGCAGGGGAGGGGGACATGGGAAAGGGACATGGGAGGGGGACATGGGAGGGGGACATGGGAGGGGGACATGGGAGGGGGACATGGGAGGGGGACATGGGAGGGGGATAGGGGAGAGAGGGCGACAGGAGAGATCTTAGAGAATAAAGAGAACCATTGATGAGAGGGTGAGGAGGAGATGAGAGGGTGAGGAGGGGATGAGAGGGTGAGGAGGGGATGAGAGGGTGAGGAGGGGATGAGAGGGTGAGGAGGGGATGAGAGGGTGAGGAGGGGATGAGAGGGTGAGGAGGGGATGAGAGGGTGAGGAGGGGATGAGAGGGTGAGGAGGGGATGAGAGGGTGAGGAGGGGATGAGAGGGTGAGGAGGGGATGAGAGGGTGAGGAGGGGATGAGAGGGTGAGGAGGGGATGAGAGGGTGAGGAGGGGATGAGAGGGTGAGGAGGGGATGAGAGGGTGAGGAGGGGATGAGAGGGTGAGGAGGGGATGAGAGGGTGAGGAGGGGATGAGAGGGTGAGGAGGGGATGAGAGGGTGAGGAGGGGATGAGAGGGTGAGGAGGGGATGAGAGGGTGAGGAGGGGATGAGAGGGTGAGGAGGGGATGAGAGGGTGAGGAGGGGATGAGAGGGTGAGGAGGGGATGAGAGGGTGAGGAGGGGATGAGAGGGTGAGGAGGGGATGAGAGGGCGAGGAGGGGATGAGAGGGTGGATAGGGATCGGCATTGGAGGGGGGAACATGGGAGGGGAGGATGTAGAAGGGGGAATGACGCCAAAGCAGATAGGATACAAGATGGAATCCCTCAAACACACAGGCTCCCCTGGCACCCCTGGCACTACTGGCACCCCTGGCACTACTGGCACCCCTGGCACCCCTGGCACCCCTGGCACCCCTGGCGCCCCTCCCAACGCACCTACGCAATGGTAGACGAGGAACCAGAAGGGCAGCAGGCGGCCGTGCTTGTCTCGAAAGGACAGATTCAGGATGGGCTGGCAACGGTAGATGCAGGGAAAGAAACCGAGTCAAAGGGAGTTGGGGGGTGACGTTATGGACTCCACCGCTGCCAACATAGACACAAATGCACATATGCACATTGCTTACAGCACCCCCTAAACCCTTCCTTGCCAGCAAGTGCGTTGGGCCAAAGAGAACTTACAGGAATGTACTTGGCGAGGACAATGAAGGCTCGAAGGGAGAAGCAGAGCAGGCACATCCCGGCCAGCCAGGCGATCTGACGTGGGAGAGGGGGGAGAGGGGGGAGAGGGGGAAGAGAGGGGGGAGGGGGAAGAGGGGGGGGACGGGGGGGACGGGGGGGATGGGGGGGATGGGGGGGATGGGGGGGATGGGGGGGATGGGGGGGGATGGGGGGGGATGGGGGGGGATGGCGGGTGGAGAAGTTCCGAAAGATGAACAACAAGGGGGGGAGAGCTGTGCAGGCAGGGAACACAGAAGGAAGAAAAGCAGGAGGCAGAAACAGAGGGATGTGGAAACAACAAGTGCAGTCAACAGGTGAAATCATAAACATTGCTGAGGTCAGCACAGACACTGCTGACGTCACCACTCACCTTGCTGAGGTCAGCAGCGCTGGGCCCTGCCCTTAGCACGGACATCTTGGAGAAGAGCAGCAGCCCGTAGAACGCAAGTCCGCCACCTGATAGCAGTGTAGCCACAGCGAAGAAGTCAGCATGCATCTGTTTGGCGAGGCGGGGGTTGAGGGGAAGGGCAGAAGTACGTTTGTGCAAGTAAGGGATGGGATGCGGAAGGACATCTTGGAGAAGAGCAGCAGCCCGTAGAAAGCCAGCACGCCACCGGATAGCAGCGTGGCGACAGCAAAGAAGACGGCATGCATCTGGTGGTGGTGTGAGTGAGGGAGGGGGAAGGGGGTCGGGGGTTGGGGATTGCGGGGGGTTGCGGGTTGTGGGGACATGTCAAGCCTCGCAGCACAGGCATATCGGAGCGGAGCAGCACCCCGTAGAGGCCAACCCGCGACCGGAAAGCAGAGTAGCCACAGCGAAACAGTCAGCATGCATCTGTTGGCGGGGGGGGTGGGGAGTGGGGGGGGGGTTAAGGAGGGAGGGGAGAGGTTGTTCAGGGTCGCAGCAAGGACAGCTTGGAGACGAGCAATGACCCGTTGACGAGTCCGTCCGTCCCAATTGAAGAAGGCACAGGGTGGCATGGGGTGGCATGGGGTGGCACGGGGTGGCATGGGTTGGCGCGGGGTGGCATGGGGTGGCATGAGGTGGCACGGGGTGGCACGGGGTAGCACTAGGGTATGCAAACTTCAGAGCATTTCTCACCTCGGATCAAGATGCGAATCACGTGCTCACCTGAGCCATGAGGGCGGGGTCAATGGGGTTGTCTCCGAAGCCGTACCAAATGAGGAATGCAAAGACTGCCGTGAGGAGCGAGATGAAGGAGACCACCTGGCCGTGGGTGCAGGTGTGGGTGGGTGTGGGATGGGATGGGATGAGATAGGATGGAATGGGATGGGACGATATGGGGTGGTGGGACGGTATGGGATGGCATGGGACGGCATGGGACAGCATGGGACGGCATGGGATGGCATGGGACGGCATGGAAAGGCAGTGACTGCAGTGAGCAGAGATTTGAAGGAGACCACCTGGTGCACCACGGGAGGCGACGGGATGGAATGGGATGCCATGGCATCGCATGACAGGGCATGGCATCGCATGACAGGGCATGGGAGGGTGAGGAGGGTGAGGGCAGGGGTGAGGGCAGGGGTGAGGGCAGGGGTGAGGGCAGGGGTGAGCGAGAGATGACGATGACCGCCTGGTGCACGGCAGGAGTAGACGGAACGAGGTAGCATGTGATCCCATGCCATGCATGTCATAGGATGGCATGGGACGGAATTGGATTGCATGGGCCGGCATAGGACAGGATGGGCCGGCATAGGACAGGATGGGCCGGCATGGGATGGAACGGGCATGGGATGGCATGAAACGGGATGACAACACAACACGGGCACGACGTGGCGCATGAGGTGGCCAGCAATCGGCTCGGTCTTCCAGCGAGACAGCGACCTCAAATACAAAGGCGAACGCTGAGTTTGGGATCGCCGTGGTGAGTTTGGGATCGCCGCGGTGAGTTTGGGATCGCCGCGGTGAGTTTGGGATCGCCGCGGTGAGTTTGGGATCGCTGCGCTGAGTTTGGGATCGCCGCGCTGAGTTTGGGATCGCCGCGGTGAGTTTGGGATTGCTGTGAGCACGATGCGCTGCCTGCCTGCACCTTCAGCTTCTGCCACCAAAATCAACGGGCCGGTGCGCCTCCACTCGCCCTCACCCTGCCACTTGCCATGCCAGCCCACCGCCTGATCGCGCTACCGCCCCCATCACTTACCGTGCCAACCCTTCTCTCTCTCACCTTCTGCCACCGAACCTGAGGGGCCCTCTCGCCCTCCCTTGCCCTCACCACATCACACAACCCAGGCCCCCTGCCCAATCGCCCTGCCGCCCCCATCACTTACCGCGAGCACGATTCACTGCTGGCCCCTCACTCTCAGCTTCTGCCATCGGAACCGAGGGGTCCTCGCCCCATCACTCGCCCTCACTCAATATATCACTTGCCCTCACCCCATCACGTGCCCTCGCCCAATCACTCGCCTTCGCCCTATCACGTGCCCTCGCCCTATCACGTGCCCTCGCCCTATCACTCGCCCTCGCCCCATCACGTGCCCTCGCCCCATCACTCGCCCTCGCCCCATCAGTCACACCAGGCCCCTACAACCCACACGCAATAGCAACTGGGCCTTACTGCAAGCACGATGCGCGGCCGGCCCTTCACTTTGCGCATCTGCCACCGGAAGCGAGGGGTCCTCTCCTCTCCCCCTCACTTGCCTCATCCCTCCCACACCCCCCCCACCACCCCACCGCCTCTATCACTCACCGCCAGCACGATGCGCTGCCTGCCCTTCACTCTCAGCTTCTGCCACCGGAACCGAGGGGTCCTCGCCCCATCACTCGCCGCACTGCTCCCAATCCCTCCTCTTCCTCCTCCTCTTCCTCCTCCTCTTCCTCCCCCACCTCCCCCGCCTCCACCCCCTCCTCTCCCTCCTCCCCCCTGTCTGCCAGCCCCGCCCATCACTCCAGCAGCAGCATCCAACAGCGGCTGCTGCAGGGTCGACGGCCCAACGCTGCCCCACCCGCCCTTGCTCACACTCCCACCTGCCCCTCTGCCCCCCCCCCCACTGCCCCTCGCTGCCCCACCAGGGCCCTCGCCTCCCTTCCCTGATCCCATCCCCTGCCCCTGCGTTTGTGGATGCTTGGTCATCTCGGCACGCGAGTGGGATGAGGGGGAGGTGCTCATGCTGCTGCTGGATTCTGATTGATCCGGGGAGAGGGAGCGGGACGATGCGATCGGGGAGGTCAGGGAGGAAGTGGCGTTGCTGCTGCTGGCAGTGGTTGCAGCGGCAGTTCTGGTTGTGGTTCCAGCGAGACCGCTCGCTGCATGCGGTGGGGCACTGCTAGCAACACTCTGCTGCTGCTGATACTGACGGGATGAGCTTTTCTGCTGCGCTGGCTGCAGCACGGGCGGTATGGGGTCGGATTTATGCCTGAGAAGGCCATTCCTGCCCATGCCCATGCCCATGCCCATGCCCATGCCCATGCCGCTGACACCGTAGGCATCAATTCTGCCTCCCCTTGCTGCTGCTTCCAGGTCCTCCTCGTCTTCCTCCTCCTCCTCCTCCTCCTCAGTGCTGTCCGACGCTTGATGGCACAGGTCGATCCTGGAGGGTTGGCAGGGGAGACGGGGGGCGGGGGACAGGCATTGCCGCATCTATAGCACTCCTGCCGGCCCCCGCTGCTGCTTCCAGTCCAGGTCCTCCTCCTCGTCAGTGCTGTCCGACGCCTGATGGCACAGGTCGATCCTGGAGGGTTGGCAGGGGAGACGGGGGGCGGGGTAGCGGAAACAGGCATTGCCACACGTTTCCAGCAACCCTGCTGCTGCCTGTAGGTCTTCCACCTCCTCCTCCTCGTCTTCGTCAGTGCTGTCCGACGCCTGATGGCACAGGTCGATCCTGGAGGGTTGGCTGGGAATCGCGTGGGAGGGGGGGGGAGGGGAGGGGGGTTTGAGGATAGGGATACATATAGCAGCAATTTTGCCAGCTCCTGTTGCTCCCTTCCAGTCCTCCTCCCTCCTCCTCGTCCTCGTCCCTCCTCGTCCTCCTCCCTCCTCCTCGCCCTCGAACTCATCTGTGCTGTGCTGTCTGGCGCCTGGTCGCACAGGTCCTTTCTGCAGGGTGGATGCAGGAAGGGAAGAGGAGACTCGAGACTCGAGAGTCCGCTCCAAGCTCATTCTTGGTGGCACAGGTGGATCCTCAGTCGGGGGGAATCGGGAGGGGGGGGTGATGGCATGGCACAGGCCGACCCTGCATGGGGGGAAGCTGGTGGGGGGGGTGGTGATAGCACAAATGGATGCTGCACGCTGGGCGAAAGCGGGAAGGGAGGCGAGCGAGGAACCAAGGGATTGCAAGCACAGGCAGCACTGGGAAGCGGAAAGGCTGCAGATCAACGGCAGCAGGTAAAGGTACACCGACCCATCACTTTCAAGAGGTTAAGTCTTGGAACAAGTGTATGTGTGGGCGCACACACACGCCTTTGATTGAGCATGTGTGCATTTGTGTGGGCATGCAAGGGGGGGAGAGCAGGGCGAAGGGGAAAGGAGGGTAGGGAGCAAGGGGAGGAGTAGGGATGGAGGGGGGCGGGTGGGAAGGGAGGGAGGGGGAAGATTACAAGTGGGGCAGGAGCAGTGGGAGTCTGTGAGAGGCACAAGGAATCTACATATGATGTGATGTAATGATGCATACGTATGACGTATTTTGAGTCGACTCAAAATAATGATGCAAGCATATGACGTGGTATGGGCGTACCAGAACGATAGGAGGAGCAGGAACGTCGCAAGGAAAATGATTTGTGGAATGGCTGCAAAAACGAGCAGGCGAAATGGTAGCACAGACAAGATGTTTTCTCGCAGGAAAAGGGAACAAAATGAAAGAATCGCAAACGAGCTAAACCTGTGCTGGTGAGTTAACCAGTGACTGCTCTGTTTTTACTTGAGCCGCGTTTCACAGACTGACTGTTTAACGTCACATAAGACAAGGGTACACACAGAGATGTATTATGATGCGCTAGAAAAGGTGACATTATGAGAGACAGAAACAGTGGACGCATAAGATCAGGTGCGTGCATGACAGTAGCCCCACAACTAGGGCACGCACCGAGCGCAATGAATCCGCAGGCATGCGACCAGCAGAGCCAGTCCGAGCAGGAGGCGAAGGGGTTGACGAGGAAATAGGCACTGTAGCCTGGGAAGGGGAGGGGGGGGGGGGGGGAAGGGATGAGGGGGCGCAGGGTGGAAATGGAAGCTGCTGGAGTGGCGGGAAAGGAGGCGATAGGCACAAGGTAAGGCCATCAAGAAGGTGCTGGTAGCTGCTGGCGTGCTGGTAGCTGCTGGCGTGCTGGTAGCTGCTGGCGTGCTGGCGTGAGCAGGGGTGCATAATGATGACGACGAATTATGAGGGGCAGTGCGCACAGAGATGATCGAGTGTTGCAGGCTTGGGGAGGAAAGCTGGTGAGGGAGGAATGCTGGTGAGGGCGGAAAGCTCACCTAGGTTAGCAGCAAAGACCATGGTGTGGAAGACCTGTGGGAGGGATGGAAAGTGGGAAGAAAGGCATGAAAAAGGCATGAAAAAGGCATGAAAAAGGCATGAAAAAGGGGCGCAAAAAATCAAAGATGATGTCATTTACTTATTTCCTTTAGTTCATACTCTGCCATCAACCTTTTTCAAAGCAAAAGAATTATACCATGCACACCAATGGCATATGAAATTGCCCTACAAGCAACGGCCAGCTTGAGAATCCTACCAGTCTGTCCCTTCACCATTCACTCCCTTCACCAGTCGATACCTTCACCGGTGGACACCTTCACCAGTCGCTACCTTTTGCCGTGTCCACTTGCCGTTCCGCACGTGCCGACAGATCCGTATGAGCTGCAGGAGTCACCGGGGAAAGAGGAGGAAGGCGCAGAGCAAAGCACCAGGTTGCAACTCAAATGTCGCCTCAATGTCGTTTGAGTCGACTCAGAAGTCACTCGAGAACCAATGGGTGAGTCACGGACTCACGGTCCATCCCATGTCCTCATCTGCTCCTTGTGAACCCTGCCTCTCCTGCAACACCTTCTCCAGGTTCCTTCACTATCCGGAACAGACAGCACTGACGGACTTGACGGAATTCTGAACAAGGAGAAAATTGACTGACCTCCATCCGTGTTGCTTACTTGATCACGACAACATTGGCTGACATCCATCCCCTGATGAGGACAACACTGACTGGCATCCGTGTTCTTTTCCTAAACTGATTAATTTTCTCACTGAAAAGTGCATCCTGGATAGACATATCAAGGACTCACCTGAGCAATGCATCAGTGAATTGGTTCACATTTCACCCGAACCATTCACGTTTGGCTGCACAGCTTGTACTCCGCACCTGAACAAGCCAGCTTTGACTGATTAGCTTGTAACCCTCACCTGAACAAGGGCGACGATCCAGACGAGGCCATCGATATCTGCCATCACCCAGTTGGCCACCTGGACTGGTCCACTTCCTTCCCACCTAGTCACTGACATTTCATTCACCGCTTGCCTCTCACGGATAGGTCAACCTCCTCACCTGAACCAGAGCGACGATCCAGACGAGCCCATCGATTCCCGCCATCACCCAGTTGGTCACCTTCAACGGGTCCGACATGCACTTCCTCATCCTCCCTATATCGGGTATACACCGCGTGCCAGGTATGGCTGCAGCGGAGATACACCCGCCTATGAACCGCCTCATTCCTGACCCTAACGAGGCCAGCCATCGCACATACGACCTGCTCCACAAGACACCTTCCCCCGCCAATCGACCCGCGCTTAATGCTCCTCCCGCACTTAGCGCTCCTCTTACCACACCCACTACTCCTCCTGCTGCACCCGCTGCAGCTGCTGCACCGCCTGCTTGCCAGTCGCGACGGATCATTGGCTCTTGGCCGTTGATTATTCCACGATGATCGTCCATCAGCCCTTGTCGGCCGTCGATCATGGGGACGGCACCTCCGTCTCTGGTCCGATGAAGGAACTCAGAAGCGGCGGGGTTCATGACGTTACGCCTGGCTCACGCGCCTGTGACCAGCGCCTTCGTTCATATGACAAACGCTTATGAGCCTCAAGCATTACGCCACCCCCTCATGACGCCGTTCCAGAGAGACACGGAAGAGGTGGCACGGTGGTGTTTTCAAAACACCATGTCGCAACTTTCGGCTGTGCCCTTGGTTGTTGAATCGGCCACCAACTGCAGGACTACGCGCCGAAATCCGTGGCTATCCGCACTTCTCTCGTTGCAAGGCCCCTGATTCGTCAGCTCAGACGGTTGTTTAGCCTCTGAAAAGCCGCATCCCTGTAGAGAGCGTTTCAACGACTGAACGAGCAGAGTCTATTCGAATCAGCCTCAGTACTCCGTAAAAAAGACCTTCCTCTCGTTCTCCGTGCGAGCGTCTATGCTACAAGGTCCTTCCAACCCGCTGTATCTGCTCTGTTCCACGCTTTCCGCTCGCAATACGTCTACGTCGGAAAAGGCTGCACCATCTCTCATTTGACGAATGTTCCACTTTCGCCTCCTAGACTACTTCGTGCGACGATGAACCGTCCTCGGTAAAATCGTAGATATTGTCTCCTAGCTCACTGTCACCTGAGGGGTGTCCAAAGTGGGATGTCGACAAACATCGTCGACATCCGCCGACTTCCAAGGCAGTTTTAGTACGATTAAGTTTCTAGAAGGTTTCAGAAGGTTTCTAAATCGGTGCTTCGACATCCGGTATTTCGATGGATGTCGACGGATGTCGCTGGGCAGTTTGGACTCGCTCTTATCGCCATGGGGCCGTTCGCTGGCCAATTTTTCACCGGCACGGCGAGGGGAATCAGACATGGGGAACATCGATCGAGGCTTCGTGGGTTCGCCGAACCAAATTTGCGAAACGTGACGTCAGCATGCGAAAACGTCTCGTCGGTTCGGTCTCCCCAAACCAATTGCCCCCAAATCGCGTGCTCCTTCTCATGCCAAACCCGAAGCGCGGCCATCAGCCGCCCAGAGCTGCCAGGCAAACTCCGTGCCACACCTCATACTGCAAAATCGTGGTATGAGGCAGGCCAAGATTGGCATGCCTCTTGACTGGGCAGGTTTACGAACCCCAAAAAAAAAACTGCAGCCACTTCCCCTTCAATCCTACCCGTCGATTTGCGCAATTGCGCCAGCTCATACCCATCCAATCGGTCACATTTTGAAATGTTAAAAAAATGGGCAGTTTTGACAAAATTGTGTGAATCGCATTTTCTCCCCTAGATTTTCCACGAAAGTGCGATGGGCTAAGAGGGCTTTTGATGGGGCCCCACTCTTCACCATCCAGTCCTGCAGTCTTGTTCGACGTAATCATGAGCCGGCGACGTTATGATTACCAAAGTACGGGGGCACACAATTTTTTTTTACGTAGGTTTGGCTGCGCAGATTCCGTGCGCGCGGGATATGGTCGCCCGTTCCCCTCCCAGTTCCCCTCGGAAAATTTCCAGCGAACGGTCCCCATGATCCAGCATGTTGAAAAGCAAACGGCCAGCGAAGTCGCTGGCAAACGGGGAATTTTGACGGCCGCCTCTTCGAACCAGAATTAGACGAATGCCGTAGCGACCTAGATTCTGTTGGGCAGCATCGCTTCGGCGTCGCACAGAAGATATTTGGTCGCATACAACCCCCCACAATTCCGCTGTCACTGCGACTGACAATCGTTGAATTCGTCGAGGCGCTGTGCGAAATGTATGCGGCATCACGCCGCAGTCCATCCAGCAGACGCCGACGTCGCCGCGGTGGGAGCCTGTGTATGAATGCAGCGAGTACGAGCCTGCCATGTCAGCTGCGAAGGACTCCACGTGCCCGAGGAAGAGGAGATAAAACCACGTCGGCTAGATTCTGGGCAATTCCTTGGAAGTTGGCACCAACTGAACCACATTCGGAATTGACAGGCTCATACCACCCAAAACGAGGTACCGTATCAGTGTATATGTACTTGGCAAGGAGGCTCACCTGCACTAAAGCACGAAATTTCGTAATGTATTAAGCGTGGAGCAAAATTTACGGGCTCATTCAGTGTGAGGTATTTTTTCTCATGAGTTTGTTCACACGAGACGGAAAGCACACATAACTACAGCGAAAGGTAAAGACGGATAAATGGGTTATTAAACCAGTTAGCATATCAGGGAATATACAGTGAAAGATAAAGACGAACTACAACCACGAGCTCCGCGGTTCTCTTTTCCAGAAACCCAACCCCGTCGCAGGAACTCATGTCACTGCAGCGCGGATCTGTGCCGTGCAATGCGCTGCTGAGCTGCCCACACGAACACATTACTTGTAGGCTCAGACGACGCAGCTCTCGATAGCCTCACGCCGCTATCCGCAGCAGACGGTGGGCGGGCTGGCGGCGTCGCGACACAAGCCGGGCCCGCGACTCCTTGCCTATTACCATTAGTTTGCCTGTCAAGATCAGCATGCCGCAGAAAGCGCCGTCCGTGCGACGAGACAGCCGGGGAGACTGACTCGCTCGCGGTCGCGGGCTGGGATGCCTCCGAAATCGGCCAGCGCGGTGACGCCCCATGTCGCATCATGGGAGACTCGCTGACAGCACCGCTTGAGCGAGCAGCGTTGGTCAAGGTTAGCGCAGGAACGCTCTGCCACCGCGACAGGCCTCTCCCCCTTGTCTCTACCCCGCTCTCAGAAACGCTCCCCCGCGTCCCCTGTGCCCCCCGCTGGGGAGCGCCGCTTGGAGAAGGAGCCGGCGACTTGGACCCCGATATGAGATGCGAGCGTTCAGCGATTTCGACAGTTACACGAGGAGCATCAGGGTGAGCATCGCGTCCATGGTTGGACGGTTCAGGAGCAACTTCCAGTGCGTTTTCGAAAACCTCTTCCGCGGGTATCGTCGTCTTCTTGATGGCAGCCTCCGCGGGTGAAGAGAGAGCCTCAGGCGGCGCGATGATTGGCGAGCTTCGCGAGCGCGTCGGACGCGCGCCGAGCGGCTGGTGCCTGCTACTACTCGTAGCGGAGCTCCCAGTAGCGAGGTTCCACATTTCCAGGCGAAGTTCGATGTGCGAGAATCGCGAACTAGGCGCCGCCGCCGCACCTTCCGAGGGTGCGTCGCCGTTGGACTTGGGCTCCGCCGGCTCCGATACACCGCCGCGAAGCGCCACGTCCGTCTCGCAGGGGAGCACCTCGAACTGCGGCACCGACGCTACCGTGTTGCGTCGCCGCGATTTGCGGAGAGTCGGCGCCGCGGCTTGTTCCATTGAAAGCAGTTGGGGGGAATCGGCTGCGCTCCACGGGGAGGCAACAACAGGGGGGGCTTCTGAAAGTTCTCTGGGGAAGCGTAGGAGCAAGGATGCCATGAGCTGGAAAGTGTTAAGTACTTTTCTAAAAGCAGGACCTTCGAGGTACAACCTTCAGTAGTAAAATTATCTACAATTGGAAGTCTGGACGCGAGGCAATCGCGAAACCGTCGATGATCAGGCTTTTTCTGCTATCAGTTAAAATCAGATGAACGCAGTGGTGACTCTCAATGCCTAGGAGGTCAACTGACAGCCGCCTCTTACGTGTTGACGAGGCTGGAGAGAACCAGTGGAGTGAGGAGCAGGGCTTTTTCTAGGTTTTGAGCAGCTCTGGCGTCAGGGCTCCCCTCGAATTTCACCCTGAAATCCCAGGGTACGAATATGCACTGCCCTGATTTTTCAGGGCTGGCCGAAGAAATGCGCGGAGGGCGCACATTTCCAAAGATTCTCTTTTTGGTTGTTCCACACTCCGCGGCTCATCGAAGTCACATGTGTTCTAGGGCTGTGTTGGAATTCTCCTTCCCAACAAGTAGCCTGTTAGCCGGGTCCTAGAAGAGTGACGGGTTTTAGGAGAGTGGGAGAAACTTGTATTCTAGTGGAGGGCATCGGGAAGGGAAGGGTGTGGGTAGTGGGAAAAATCAGGATCTCCAAAAAAATCACTTGGCATTTCCAGGGTCGCCTTGAGGTACTCCCGAATTATGTCAGGGCTGGGTAAAAAAGACCTGGTGAAAATCAGGGCTGCTCTAAAAAATACCTTATAATTTCAGTCAAGTCAGGACAAATGCCCTGATAACATGTGCCCTGGTGAGGAGGGTGAAACCAAGCCACACAACGGGAAAGTCTAGGGCGAGCTTCAAGCTGAGAAGCAAACTTTGACCTTCCGCGTTGAACGCTGGGATTGAAAGCTCGGCGCTGGACTAAGCCTGACGCCAGAACGGCCAAAGCAGACCATCGCTGTGAGGGAGGCGTTTGAGAGCTGTTTGTGGCAGCCGCGGTCTGAAGGCTATGGCTGCCCTGTAGCCGCATGCAGTCACGGTTCGCGCCGTGTATGCAACCTGTTCTGGAGCCAGTTGTCGGAGGTAGAAAGGACACATACGGCCAACGTCTTCGAGTGTTAATGTCCTCGTGATGATGAACAGTCAAGTCTAAGGGCGATACGTACGTTTTCGGCCAATACCGTGCCGAACCGTTTGAAACGTTTCTTTGATCCTTATGAAAAGTAATCCACTTTACTAAACCGCATTTCAGCGAACGCCTGTGATGTGCTGGAAGTCGAGGCTTGAGAAATTATGAGATGCGGCTTCGACGACTTAGGAGGCCTCCAATTCGTCGGCGTTCAACTAACGGGGATTGGCGGGGCGGATAATCGGCCCATTTTCTCGCCAACGCAAGCCTATGAGAAGGGTGCTTTCCGCCGAGACAGCCTGTCTTTCTGAGAGGCAAGGGGAGGGGCGTCATCGAGATGAACCTCCCTACACGCCATCGACACACCACGCCCATGGGAAAAGTCATCGTCATGATGCGACTCCCTCCAAGCTGGGTGTTCGTGATGATGACACATACAGACCTATTCAGCTGGCAGGCACTATGGAATGGACAAGAAGAAAAACTACTTGAATGGACAAGGAGAAGCAGCTCATGCGATGAAGTGCGGTGCAGAACGTTCTACATTGGTTAGACAGGGTACAAGGGTTTTGGGGGGTGACCACACCAGCTGCCGTGTGTCGGTGGGTCGAGATTTGATGCACCTAGCCTGCGTTATTTTAAAACTCAGTATTTTCACAGGGGGTGCAGCTGAGAGGGTATTCACCCCCCGAAAGCAGCTCCTGAAGACCAGATTCGGATACCCTTAAAAAACAAATTTAGTTTGGAATTCTATACGAAACATTTACTGCTCGATATAGTGTTTATCGAGTCAGGAAACCCGACGTCAGCTTTGGCAGTGCTCAAAGTATTTGTCCGCGTGGAGTCTGCTGCGCTTAGGCAGTAAAAACAAGGGATTACTGCCTACAAAAATGGTCAGGGTGGAAACAAAACTTCTAGAGCCGCCCAATTTAAATTTGTAAAATTAACGCGGGTCAAGTGTATTAGCAAGGAGCCTTCGCTAGTGTCAGGCCTTGTCGTCATAAGGTCTATTTCCTCTCACAGGACGGTGGCATGGCATTCCCGAACGTGTTTTAGGTGCAGGGCTCTCCATCGGGGCAGATGTTAACAGGGCATTTGCCCTGAGTT
This sequence comes from Closterium sp. NIES-67, assembly GCA_027943415.1. Lineage (NCBI taxonomy): Eukaryota > Viridiplantae > Streptophyta > Zygnematophyceae > Desmidiales > Closteriaceae > Closterium > Closterium sp. NIES-67. The sequence goes on from BQMB01001793.1 coordinate 260,009, forward strand.
GACAGAAGGTAGTTCGTAAAGCAGCTCTGATTTTCTTAGGGTTTGTTTTTACCCAGCCCTGACAGAATCCGCGAGTATCTCAAGGCGACCCTGGAAACTCCGAGTGAATTTTTTGGTAATCCTGATTTTTTCCACTACCCACACCCTCCCCTTCCCGATGCCCCCCGTTAGAATGCATGTTTCTGCCACTCTCCTAACACCCGTCACTCTTCCTTGGACCCCGCTACCAGGCTACTAGTTGGGAAGGAGAATTCCCACACAGCCCTAGAACACATGTGACTTCGATGAGCCGCAGAGTGTGGAACAACCTAAAAAATAATCCTTGGAAATCTGCGCCCTCCGAGCATTTCTTCGGCCGGCCCTGAAAAATCAGGGCAGTGCATATTCGGACCCTGGGCTTTCAGGGTGAAATTCGAGGGGAGACCTGACGCCAGAGCTGCTCGAAACCTAACGTAAGCCCTGCGCTCCATGTGTTTTGGGGCACCCAGCCAGATACGAGCGGTGGGGGAGCTTTGCCCTGCCACGGCAGAGTGAGGGTCCTTTTATTTTCGAGAATTGCAGGGTAGAATAAAAATCCAAGTTGATAACTGTGAATGGGCAAAGTGTTGAGAGTTCGAGCTCCCCATGCTTGACTCTGTCGGAACTCCAACTGCAACGATTTTTAGCCGCTGCTCCAACAGTGGTATGTTTTCGGCTAGATGAGCCGAAAATTTGCTAGCAGACTCTGGAAAACACAGGGTGTTAACAACCCCGACCCTTCTCTTACAGTGTGACCTATAAAGTTCACTCTAAAAACAGAGAAAAACGCCCTGACTTCCTGAGGCCTGCTTTGGTGTCCAGTTGCGGTGGTGAATTACACACACACACTGTCGAAAGGCGCCGCGTCATTGTTACTGCTCTCGTCCACTTTGGCTGCAGTTGTGCAAAATGCAACTGAAAATGTCAATCGATTGGCTAGAGCCGGACAGCATGGCAGAAGTGGGACAGGCATCTCCGTCACAACAGAGAAGAATCTACTGGGAAGCCCTCCTTGCCACGCTGGCGAAGCACGAAATACAGAACATGGCCCATGGTTCCCGTGCGTGCGCCTCGATGGCCCAATGCCCAATCCAATCCCTTCCCTCCCCCGCCTCGAGGCCCAAAAGACAAGTGACGCTGGCTGGAGCACTGCAGCGGAGCATTCATTGAAGTGGTGCACCTGTACTCGATAGCCGCAGTAGTCGACTCGGCCTCAAAGCACAAAGCACCCTCCATTGCAGTTCTTCGAAACAGCTTGAAACCGACTTCTAGAAATGATATACAAATGTATGCACTGAAGGCCTAAACTTTAATCAATCAAAGAGAATCCTTTTTAGACTTTACAAATGTATGCACTACAGCAACCGTAGCTCCAAAGTTCGACACAGCCCTACTGAGTTGGTAAGTAATCACTTGGGAGCAGTGGGTCTTCTTCTGCCTGGAGGTGGCCTCAGGGGAACGCTCATGACATCCATGGCTGCTGGCACTGAGCCAGACCGACAGGACCGATGATACCCAAGCCTCCCAGTACCATTTCCTCCCATACCAGGTCCTCCATCTGTGGTTCCGCATCGTTGTTTAGACGCGAGGGTTGCGGCTGACCCTTGGTGTTGCCGAGCAGGGGTTCCGTTTAGCGTTCCACATCGGGTGTCTCTCTCCCAGGGGGTTCCGTTGAGGGTTCCGAGGGGCACCACTGTTCCCATTCGCTGTTTCGCAGTGTAGCTCTCGCTACTGTCACCTGCTAGCAGCTGGCGCATGTCAACTGCGCTTCCATAGCGTTGGATCGTCCCGCCGTCCCTCCAGCGCATCTGAAAATAGGAGGACGACAGCTTCAGAATCCCCTCGATGTCGGAATGCCATCAAACGCGTGTAACGAGCACAGGCGACATTACTCGGCGCATCCGCATAAGACGCACAGAGGGAGGCTTAAGGAAGCAAAAACGAGGAAATATGACGAGGCAGGCCAGCGAAGTACCTGATTCGTCTGTTGCTCGCCGGCGCGAAGCATCTCCAGCATCCACTCCTCGTCCATTTCACTCTCGCCGTCGCCCTCTATGTGGAGCTTCGCGTCCTTCTCTGGCCGAGATGCCATCGCGCGGAGCGTCAGATCGTCAGCCGTACCGGATCTGCGTGAGAAAACCTACTACAGATCAACATTGACGTTTGACGGTAAAAAAAAAAAAAAAAAAAAAAAAAAAAAAAAAAACGAGCAAACCAGTGAGCCGCATCTGACGGAAGACATTACAGAACGAATAAATAAACGTCTGCTCCTTTTCTGACCTGGAGAGGTGCCGGCCTAGGCTGTCGGCACTGCGAGCCTTAGACGGCGGGAGGTTAGCGACGCCGTTGACGACGAAGTCGGAGAAGCCGTCGGTGACCTTGGGAGCCCGGCAGCTGCTCGCCAGGCCCTTGGCGTGCTTCCTCCAGCGACCCAGCTTGCGCTGGATTTGCTTCCATAGGCGACCTGCGACGCACGGAATGACGCACCGTGAGTCTAGGTCTTGATACTAGAATGCTGCTAGGTTAAAACGGTTTATCAGGTGGATGGTGAATCGTAACGGAAGGCGAATCGACGAGTACATTCCGCTGACACTCACTTATCCGCAGTCTCATGTGGATGCACTGGCGTTGTTCTGTCCTTTCCAAGATCCAGGGCGCTGGCGTGACACAGAATTAGCGACTAATGCTTACTCCAGACCTAACCAAGCCATGAGCAGATCTGGTGAATCTGAATGGATTTTAGGAAAAAACGTTCCAACGACAAGACGATGGTTGATCCCGACTCGAGTACACCGAGTATGCGATACAAAGCTCACAGAAAGTGGTGTGAGTAACGTAAGAGATCTAGTAACGTCGGTGGAAAAGGCTACGAGAACCGCAAGACAGGAATATGCTGCAGGGTGGCTGATGAAGTGGCTTTGTGTAGGAATCGCAAGAGCCTTGCATCGCCTCGAAAGAATAAGATGAGGCACAGCGGCGGCTGCGCAAGGGTCAGGAAAGCGCTCCCAGACGCACTCGGCCTGAGAGCGCTTTCCTGACCCGCGGCTGTACGAGGCGCTGGTTTGGGAGGGAGCTTCTGCTAGTTAGGAGGCATGGTGGCCAGAAGGGTATTTGCGCGGCAAACAGAGGCGGTTCGCCTCTGTGAGCAGAAGGACGGCGCTTCGTTGTTGGCGAATCTGGTACAGTTTGTGTAATACTATATATTGCGGAAAAACTTTTTGGTTTGACGAGAATGCAAAACTTAGTAGACACTCTCCCTGTTCGACACATATCCCCCCCTTATTTAAATGATTGAAGATTATAAACCCAGAATCAGGGCCAATAAACAAATTATTACAAGACAATACGTTCTAGATTAAGAACGACTTAATTCATCTGTTTCAAGCAATTAGTGGTATAATCAAAGCGGAAGACGCGTGATTGGATATTTATAGGCAAACCTACTTCTCCAGAAACGGATTGCGTTTTACCAGGTACGGAAGGATGCAAGAACCTTCACCCTCGAACCCTTCAACCCTGTACCCCCGTCGTCCGCTTTACGCGGCATTCTACTTCACAGCAAGATTAGCACGAGGCAACTAACTGGACGTAGATTGCTTATCGCGTGAATCGTCGCTGTTGCACCTATCTCCTCGCTCCTCGCGTGATCTTCCACCGACCGCGCGACCATTGTCTTTTCGCGACCCTTTCTCGCCTGCGTTGGGACCATGACTTCCGCTCGTGCCTTGGAGCACGCCATTCTCGCTTCTAGCGTCTCCAATACAACGCATCATCCAATAACGCATCATGCCAGCTGCTCCTGCAGCCTAGGAGCTCTGCGTCCCCGCACTGCCCGGTTATCGCTGAGCGCTTGTCCTGCGACGCCTGCGACGCTTACGACGCGGTCGCCAGGGCGATTTTGCCGCTGGGTGCCTGCAAGGGCTGCCGCGGATGACGCCGCGAATGGCGGAGGTGGCGACAGGTCAGATGCTGCGCCGGCGCCGGCATTCTCGATGAAGAAGGCATCTCTAAAAGCGCGGCAGCAGACGTACGAACAAACGCCGGAGCAGACTGGTGAGCCAAGAATGCCATAATTAATTAACTATCAACGGCAGTGATCTTAGAAAGCAGTGATATTTCTGGATTGTGTCCAGAAAGCAGAGATTTGCGTCCACTCCGGAATAGCCGGAACGTAGAGTAAACAGACAAACAGGCAAACAGACAAACAGGCAAACAGACAAACAGGCAAACAGGCAAACGGGGTATGATGGCTGTACCATTCAAAGGGGGTTGTGGGAGACGCGAGTGACGGCCGCATCCACGGATCGAGGATGAAAGAGCGGTGGAAATGGGATCCAGGGCTTCTCGCGCAACCCCTTGACTCACGGGGGGGAGGGTTTAGAAGGAGGGCTCAGGGTTGTAGCGGGGTTTAGGAGGAGGGCTCAGGGTTGTAGCGGGGTTTAGAAGGAGGGCTCAGGGTTGTAGCGGGGAGGCCACTTTTGAGAGGTCTCTAAAGTCGGTTCGGGGTTGTTTGTAGGGAGGTTGGATGGGTGGCTGGAGGTTGGACGGGTGGCTGGGGGTTGGACGGGTGGCTGGAGGTTGGATGGGTGTTTGGAGGTTATTGAGGCTTGTCAAAGTTTGGATGGGTGCTAGATTTGTGAGGCGTTCTCTCTATCGGTTCTCCTCTTATTGTTGATGAGGTGTGCTGAGTATCTTAACTTGGATGGATGAGCATGGATGGATGAGCATGGATGGATGAGCATTGATCCTTCTCTATTCACCATCCACCACCCTTTCTGTGTTTGCCTGTGTATTTTTGTACCCCATACAGACCAGCTCGATACTATTCTCGACCTGGAGCTACAGAGCACGTTCGACATACCGCCACGTGAGCATTGCATTCTAAGGCGACTTGCGTCTCTGCTTCTTCAAATACCGTTTCGTCTCGCATCTCTCATTTGCTTCTCCCATCCATCTCCCATCCTTTCTCTGGAGCATGCGGTCATACCCCACCCCGCATCCCTGTCTGTCTGTATGCTCCATCTATCTCCCCCTCCCCCCCCCCCCACCCACACACCCCCCTGCAGGCCACTAAGAGATCATATTTCTGGTGCATGAGGGGCGCACAGAGGAAACTCCAGCCCCCCTTTATTCTGCCCCTCCTACTTGTTGTGCTTTGCACCCCTCCCCCTTTCCTCCCCACGCCCCTGCAGGCCACTACGAGATCATATTTCTGGTGCATGAGGGGCGCACAGAGGAGACCCCTGCCATCATAGAGAAGATCACAGGTGATTCCCCAGAGCAGGCTGCGAATGTGACTGGTTTGGCTGTGCCGGTTCACGTGACTGTGCGGGAGTACAGAGGAGACCCCTGCCATCATAGAGAAGATAACAGATGGGTGAGGTGATTACACCGAGTGTGTGTGTGTGTGTGAGCGTGACTATGGGTGGGTGTGACTATGGGTGTCCCTAAGACTGTGACTATGCGTGCCACTATGGTTCTGGGTATCAGTGCGATTGTCGTTTGTGACTATCGGTCTCTCCCATTTTCCATGCTCCATCCCACTCACGCCAGCTTCCCTGCTATCAGTCTCTCAGAAGAGCCTCACTATCGGTCTCTCGCGTCTCCCTTCACTGCTTCGTCTTTTGAGTCGACTCAGCTTTTGAGTCGGGCTTTTGAGTCGGGCTTTTGAGTCGGCTCAAAAGCAGTCCCTCTCTCCCTTCACTGCTTCTCCCCCTTCCCCCTCCACTTCCAGAAGCGGTGAAGGATGCCAGAGGCCAGGTGTGGCGCGTCAATGTCTGAGGCATCCGGCTTTCATCGCATGCAGACGACATGGCACGCGCACTGCATCCTCATGAACACAAAGCCCCCCTCACCATGCCCCACAACTTCCTCTCCCTCTCCCCCCCCCCCCCCCAAACCCCTCCCTTTCTTCCAGAAATGGTGAAGGATGCTAGAGGCCAGGTGTGGCGAGTCAACGACTGGGGTTTGAGGCGGCTGGCGTATCGAATCCAGAAGACGTGGCATGCGCAGTACATCCTCATGAACATCGAGGTCCCCTCAGATAAGATCGCAGCGATTGAAAAGGTTTTGCTGCAAGACGAGAGGGTGATTCGGCACCTGGTGTCGAAACAGGACAAGGCAGAGAGGAAGAACTACCCTGCTCCTGTGATGTACAATGCGGTTGAGGGCGGTGATGATGGGTCTGATGACGAGGACGAAGACGAGGAAGAGGAGGACGAGGAGTGGGAGGATGAGGATGAGGATGAAGAGGAAGAGGAAGAGGAGGAAGGGAAGGAAGAGAATGCACCAGCAGAGGTTGCAAGCAGGAAAGCATGATTTCTGCAAGACCAGTGCCTGATTCGGCTCCTGGTCTCAAAGTAGGACAAGCCCGAGAGGAAAAACTACTCTGCTCCGATGTACAATGCAGCTGGGGGGGGCGATGATGATAGGAGGATTCGGATGGTGAGGAGGGAGCGGAGGAAGAGCAGCTATCAGACAAGGTTGTCAGTTGGAAGGCGTGATGATGGTTCTGCAGGGTAGACGGTGACAACGGAATGCACTCTAGTCTCTCGTACATTCCAGTTTCTTTCCAGGACCTCTCACAAACGTTTTCCTTCTGGAAAGATACCGTCGAACGCATGCTACAATAACAATCCCACCATGTCTTCCCTGCAAACTTCAGAGGAGACTGTCCGGGTGAAGGGGTGGATGGGTGTATGTTGCAGCAGTACAAGCCACTGAAGAATCATCTCGGGAAGATCCCTGAGGAACACTTGTAGCTCCAGCCACACTATCTGATGCCCATAAAAACCTGAGTCACACCACCTGTTACAGTCACACGAAGCTGACATGCCAGATCAGGCCGCTCAGAAGCTGAATCGAAGGAGTACAGTCCACACAAAACAATATGCTGCACTGCTGCCATCCCACATCCCGTGTTAGCGCATGCAGAATGGCGGACACTACTGGTGGTAGGTGTTGGAAGAGTGTACAGTCGGACATTCCCAAACCAAGAGAACTACCGTATCGGAACAGCTGTGCATTGGTTATGATAGCCCGTGCAATCTGGAGTCGTGGCTAGATCTGGAGAGGGTTGAGGCTACATGCATGGCCAGGCGTGTAGCTGGATGTATCCGGAGAGGTGAGGATCTAGATGCGCATCTAGACGGCTACATGAGCGGCTTGGCGGCTAGATGTACACGTTTCTGACGTCGTTTTGGCCGAAGGGCACGCCGCAGCCGGGGCACTTGCGATGGCGGAGCTCGAGGTTCTTCTGAATGCAGGGCGAGCAGAAGAGGTGGAAGCACTTGGTGATCACCACCTGGGGGGGGGGGGAGGAAGCAGGGGAAGGGGGGGAACAAGAGAGAGGTGAGGGCTGAGAGTGCACAGAAGAGAAGGTTGCAGGTCGGGCAGAAGCGGTGGACGCACTTGGTGATCACCACCTTTGGGGGGGGGAAGGGGCATGGAGAGGGGGCATGGCGAGGGGGCATGGTGAGGAGGCATGGTGAGGGGGTCACAGCTCCTCAGAGCCACATCACACACCTCTCCATCCCACAGCCCCTACTTACTATCAATCACGGCACACTCAGTCTCACCTCCTTCTGTTGGTCGTGGTACACGGAGCACTTCATAATGGACTTGTATTGCCACAGCTCCTCCGACAGTCATGGCACACCTCTACCTATCATGCAATCACAGAACCCAGCAGCACTCACCTCCTTCTGTCGGTCGTGGCACACGGAGCACTTCATGATGGACTTGTATTGCCGCAGCTCCTCCTGCAGCTGCTCCACCGTAGCCCCCCCTGACCCCCCTCCCCTCTCCGGCCCCAGCCTTGCCAGCCGCGCAGACAGGGCGTCCCGCTCCTCCTCCACTCTCCTGCGCTTGTTCCTGCGAGACACAAGGGCAGGAGACACAGGCGTGACGAGGTGGAGCAACGAGGCAAAACCGTTGCTCCTCCTGACTCTCCTCCCCCTCTTCATCGACTCGGCACACAAACACATCAGGGGGGTTGGAAGAGCCAGGACGGCGGACGAAGGGGAGGAGGGAAGGGTGCACACATACCAGCATGCCCATATACGCACAACCACACAACGTGGAGTCGTGTTTCAGTCACCTTCTCCCACCTTCTCACCACTTCTCCAGGGTCTCCTCCACCTCCACCCTGTGTGCTCCGTATGGCCGGGTCCCTCTGTAGCACTTCCCCCTCTCCTCCCTATCTCAGACTCAGACACACACCTTTCACCTCCCACCCCCTCTACCCACCCCCGCAACCTTCCCACCCACCACACACACAGACACACGAGTCAATTCCCCCAATCAACCCGCGCCTCACCTTTCCCCCTCGAGCTTCTCCTCCACCTCCACCATCTGAGTGTTCCGTGCAGCCAGGTCCTTCTGCAGCCCCTCCATGGCCTCCCTGGCGGCGGCCGTCTCCCTCTCCATCTCCGCCTGCTTCCTCTTCCCCGCCTCCACACTCCCCGCCATGCCCCTCGCGTCCTCCATCGCCTTGCCCATCTGTTCCCACGCCGATTTCACCTGCACGCGTAGAGGGGAGATGAGGGGAGCAGGTAGAGGAGGGGGGGGAGAAGGGCGGGCGGGGAGGGGGGGGGGGGGGCGCTTGTGGGGAAATACGAGGGGAGGAAGGGTAGAGGGTTGAAAGGACGGAGGGAGAGTTAGCTGCTGCAGACTGCCTTTCCATCTCGTCATGTTTTTGGCTCCACTCCCTCCCAAATCCCCACCCCACCATGTACCTCGCGTCCTCCCTGTATACCTACCGGCACACTCATACACATTTCCCTGTCTATCGGTACTCTCTTACACATTTCCCTGCATACCTTCCTCGAACCTCACCCCACGTTGCTTGTGCATGTCAGCGGCAGCTGTTGCGTGCTGCATGCACGTGTCCAATGGTGAGCTTGTCCGCCTGCAGCGACGCCGGCAGCCGCCTGGCCCACCTGCATACCCCTCCCCATTCCCCTGCTGCCTGCCGCATACCCCTCCACATTCCCCTGCACACCTGCTCCTCCAACCTCGCCACCGTTGCTTGTACACGTCAGAAGCAGCCGTGGCGTGCAGCATGCGTGCGTGTCTCCATGTTAAGCTTGTCCGCCTGCAGCTGGAGCGCTTACCAGCAAATATCTGCATACCCCTCAATGCCCCTCCATACCCCTCCATACCCCCCCACATTTCCCTTGCATACCTGTTCCTCTAGCCTCGCAACCCTCTGCTTGTGCACGTCGGCAGCAGCCGTGGCGTGCTGCATGCGCGTCTCCATGCTGAGCTTGTCCGCCTGCAGCGACGCCTGCAGCTGCCTGGCCTTGACCCCCTCTGCTATGAGCTGCGTGTTGTACTCGTCGCGCTCCGATATCTGCTGCAGCAGCCGCCGGTTCTGCGACTGCATCTCCTCGTACGCCGCTCCTATGGTCTGAAACGGGAGGGGCAGAGAGGGGGACAACGGAAGGCTCGGAACCCTTCTGCTGTGAGTTACGCCAGTTCTGCAACGCCGTCTCCTCGTATGCTGCTCTTGTGGTCTAGAGGAAGGAAAGAAAGGGAAGCGAGAGTGCGCGCATCCATCCTTTCACATCATTACAAGAGGGCGGCTGCAAAAAGGTGCGCTCATCCTTACAGCAGCCTAGCCTGAGTCTTTTCGATTCCTGCTAACCGCTATATCCTGATTCTTTTCTCTCCTGCGAGGATGTGCACATGATGGGAGCAGCTTGTGCGGGAGAGTACGCTACGACATATGACGTCCACGCGATACTGACCTCAATCTCTGTTATATATGCCTCTCCCTCCTCCTCCTTCGCCTTGACTGTCTCT